>VUQG01045399.1:35080-45407 GCA_015106755.1 Etia nguti | reverse complement strand
ACATCCATCTTGCTAATGCCCCCATGAGCCAAACACCACCCCCCTCCCTTCGGAGACGACTTCTCCACGGCTTCTGCTCTCCCATTCAGCCTGGCTTGTCCCCATGTATTCATAGAGATCACTGATGGAGTGGAGAGTCTTTGTCAGTGGGTCAGCCTCCTATAACCCCCCTCTGACCCCACAGTCTACACATTCACACACACATTTGATGCCTACACACACTCTGGAGCCTTCTCACTTGCCATATGGCATGGGCAATGAACGGCCAACAAAAGAGAGCTAAAGAGGTGTCAGAGAGGTTTTGTGTGTGTGTGTGTGTGTGTGAGCTGCATCAATAGAAGGCTAAGCAGCCAGTCATGAGACAGGGTCCAATAGATGAAATTGATTTCTGTTTTTTGGGCTGCGGATAGAAGAGGGAGGGGATTTTCCACCTTTTCTTCCACCGTCAAACTCATTGGCTCAATGAAGAGTAATGACAGCAGGCCCTGACTGGAGCACAATGAGGGCACACTTGATGGAGTGTTGAGCAATGCAGATCTGTCTTCATCACCGGAGTGGATTTGTTTTAGCAATGTCAACTATAGCACCGCCATCATTTTGTGTCATCACAATGTCATCATCGTCATCCTCAACATTTCACTTTTAAGTCCTTAATCTTACAGTTTGTTTTAACAATGGCTTGAAATCACCAACTTTTCTTATACTACTGACATTTCGCAGATTCTTTTAATGTCAGACTTTTTTCTACGGTGTGCAGCTTCACTTCTACGAATAATAATAACATTGTATCGACCAAATTATTTACTGAGATAAGTGAATAATATAGATGTACAAAAAATGCTTGAAATAACCCTTATAGAGAAATAAATATGAGTAGTCTGGCAGCTACAGTTTTACGCTGATTTTCAATTTCATTTCCCAATAAAAGATAATCTAGCTAAAACACTTCATGATTGTCCGATTGTTTTGTTTCAAATACTCCATCAAACTGTTTTTGTGTTGCCATGGTCCCAGATCTAAGCTATTACTTTGGTAAGTAAAATGTTGTTATGACCAATAACAATAATGGACCACAAATAAGACCAAGGTTGCAATCTGTCAGACTTGTTCCTAATGTCTGCGGACCTTAAAGTGGTTACCGTGAGATCATGAGGGGATTGAGGTCAGTCCAGGGTGCTGGTTCCATTTACTTAAGAGAATAATCCATAGACTTAGCATTCCCATATAACACTCACATTGGGCAATAAAAAATATTAAATGAACATTCCAAAACTAGATAGATTTTTGCTTTTATTGTGTACATTCGGTTTGTGCTTAAAAATAAGACAAGAAATAAAGGTTTTTAAGACAACGAAAACACACTACAACTGATGTTTACAACACATAACAGGGAGTTCATGGGGGGGGGCGGGGTGACATTTGGCAAAATAATATTATTCACTGTCATTTTACTAGTTGTATGTCTTCTGTACATTCATTCTAAATGCAGGGGGAAAGGGCTGGAGTGGAAAGGTTGGGTATGGGGGTTGGAAGTGGTGACGATGTGGTCAGTATAATCGCTTCACCATGACATAAAAAGGTGATCCAAACTCCAAAGACAGAGTAAAATTCAAAGATTCAAGATTTACATTTCAGATAGCATTACAAAGGTTAGTAATTAGTTTATTTATATATACATTGGAAATAATGAGCTAACTGAACAGAGGTCTGGCAGAAGATTGAAAAGAAACAGAACAAAGGGATGATAGAATTGACAGGAGTATGACAAGGTGAGTAATTTCAAAGTAAAACAGTAAATGAAATAAACAATAAACAATCAAATCTAAATCCAAAAATAAGATTGAGCAGCAACTTTCTTTCTTGTCTTTGCATTTGAGATACGTCCAGACTGATGACTCCACGTCAAGATTGTTGATTGTAATAAGTATTTGCCAACTCAAGCATGTTTTTAGATCTTTCCATCACCACATTAATGACCCTTAGACTAATAATGGAAATTATGGAGGGTCAGACAACTGCTGATAAAGCTCAACTCTCTACGGCAGTTTGCAGTAAATTAGACTGTACAGTGGAAACAACTTGTTTTAGAGCTTTTTAAGGAAAATTCGTTTTTAGGGAAAGTTAGTTTTCCCACAAACGTGTGCGTTATCTGGAGAAACACTCTTATATGCAGAAATGGTGCCAAATACGTTTTTAGTTTGTTAGGGACACCTACCCATTTTTTTTTTTTTTAGAAAATATCTTAAATTCTTAAAGCAACTTAAGGTAAGACTGAGTAAAAGAAACACAGGATTAAGTCATAAAATCGTAGGAGTGTTTTGTATCGTCTGAGACATGAAATATAAGATGACTTTTCTTTTAAATTGGATAAAAAAATGCAATAAATAAACATCTATGCCTTATCTTTATACATTGTTTATATTCATTTATTTTAATCGTCTACATAGTTTTAAATTGCTGCATGAATCATCAGAAAAGAATACCGTGGTTTAAAAAGTCTGCGATTGGTTTTTTTCTTTTCTTTTTTTCCCCTAAAACACTCAGTGCTTGTGTTTGTGGCTCAGAAGCAGACCTTCTTCCAAAAACACCTACAGGAAAAGAAAGTGTGTATATGTGTGTGTGTCCTCACAGATTTGTGTGTCCACAGCAGGGTGAGCCTCATGCCCTATTTCAGTCAGGCCTGATATGATCAGACGTCAGATCGTGAGCTGTTCGTCTCTCTCTGGCTCTTGGCGTTTCTGCTCGAAGGTGAGAAAAGGTCTAAACGCTGACACAGTCCAACATTGCCTTTGATGTTCTGTTACCACAAAGACACAGATCCACTGGAAACAAGCTCCAACAGATGCAGCAGCTGAAACTCAGGCATTGGGTAATATTAAACTGATAGACAATGACGTAAGCTGAGGAGGGACAAAGTTCAAGTGGGCTCTGAAAATATTCTGAAAGGTACATAAATGCAACGATGACACTGTGGTGTGGTCATTTTGATGTGCTGTTTATTTTACAAGGTCAACAGCATCACCTTTTGAAAATGCCTCTTGAAATAGTTTGTTAATAATATAAATTATACAATATTTTATTACTTGTGTATAAAGTACATCTAATGAGATTTGGACAGTTAAATGAAGTAGCCTGTCTAACGTCATCTTTTAAAACACTATCTTATTAATTGTCATTTCCATTTTTAGGCATTTAAAAATCTGACATGTTTAAAAAACGTGATAGTACAGATGTTCATTAAAAGTGCAAGTTTTTTTGATGATAGTCAACATACCAACAGTGCTGTCTTCAACTCCTCCAGCTGACACATAACTTCACACAACACCTGCAGACAGACAAGCACACAGCCCCTCCCCTCACTAGCAGCTGAACACGTGAAGAGTAGCTGATGTTCACAACACTGAGCAAGACTTTATGAGGAATTTCGAGAGGTTAGTAAAACTCCTGGTTCAACAACACTGGAGTATTAAATGGTTATCATAAGCATTAGCCTGGTCGTGCACATGTTAACTTTAACCCCTTGACTGTTAACAGTATCTGATAGCCATATTACACTTCTTTTAAGTTATCAGTTAGAAAATGACCAGTGGTTGTAGCTAATAATAAAATGGCAAAGGTCATGTTGAAGCTAAGCAGCAAACTTTGAATTTAACTGGATAACACAATTATTTGTATACTGTGTGTTATGTTTTCCTCAAGTCCCAGACTGAAGCTGAAAAAAAAAACTACCAGCAACTACTCCATTGCTGGCCAACTCTGTTTGATCAGCAATTAAACATGATGGCAAGTCACCAAAAGCACAACAGTCTCTCAGACAACCTTGGGGTTTTTTTGTGTTTATTTTTATTTGCACAACCTAAGAGAATTTTAAAATAGTTATCTTATCTATACATTACAGTTCTATTATTGTATATTTTTTGCAATAAGCAAAGCTACTTTCAGCTGCTCCTTATTAACAAGAGGTTGTCACAGAAGGTAGCTCCACATGTTTTGATTTGGCACATTTTTATCCTGTATGTCCTTCCTGATGCAACACCCAACGGATTTGTGTCTCCTCTCTCGTGAACCACGGTTCTTGTACTTGTTTTGCAAAGGTATAAGCCACTCAGACAACTTAAATAAAAAACATCATTGATGTTGATGTTTGTTTTTTAATAAACATTTGAAAAGTACAATGTTTTTTATGTTTTCTTCCCTCTTTTCCAGTGCACATTATTGAAAATTGTATTGAGTATGGAGTATCAGTGCTGAGTTTGAAATTCTTGTATTGTGACAACCCTAGTTCACAGCGATGTGGTTCTCTGATCATGGTAATGGGGGAAGTACGATGACAAGTCAGAAGTTGGTGGAAATAAAGCCCTTCACCAATTAGCACATCCTCCCCCTTACAGCAGTTGGAAAGTAAGTTGCATGCTCAGATGTACACACACACAATATACAATTATGGAATAAATGAATGATAAGAAAAGTCAGAAATTCAGATAAAACTGTGGTAACAAAATGAGCTTTGGAAGAAGTAGTCCAAATGTAATTTTTATAGGGCTTATTTAAAATATACTTTCATAGCAGCTTGTTTGATTAACTGGTGGTGACGCAAGCAAAGGATTTGAAAAAGTATACGGACGAAATGTGAGGAATTTCTTTTCCAGCATCAGTGACACTTGGGGGGTGAAAAGAAGAAGGAAATCGGATTATTCAAGAGGAATGGCAGACTTCAGATCAGCTCCATCCCCGTAGAAACAGACTGCAGGGACTTTTCTTTCCATTTCTTAAACACATTTCTTCCCACACATAATAGCACTTGACTCAAAACATTTATGTGAATCTTTTACAGTCTGTGATTAATTAATTAAGTCATTCAACTCCCACGCACGTTACTTAACGTCAACGTACTCAGGTGAAAAGAATGAAAGCTAAAAGGAGAAGGAAAAAGATATATTACATAACAGACTTTTACAACAAAAGTGTTCACATATTCTGTTTCAGCTTTCCTTCGCTGAGTCCTTTCCCCTCTTACTCAATTTAAACAATCAGCTCCTTCAAAGAAACGCATATTTATTTTCAAAGTTGTGCAACATCTATCAGAAGCTCTGAATAATTGTTATCACTTTATATACTGAAACAGAGTTGGTGGGTGTGTGGGGAAGTATTCTATCACAGTGACTGTGACTTGCACCCGCGCGCACACACGCACACACACAGTGTAAGGACAAGAGTGCACACATATATGTGCATGAGCACACACAAGCCCACAAATCACAGGTCTCATTTAGTTCCCTTTCTGTGTTTTAATTAGAGCCGAAGCAGGCTAATCACTTCCTTAGTAGACAGCATCACTAATGAGACAGAGGGAGGAGCTGAGAGGGAGGGAGGAGAGAGATAGACATAATTGTAGGGAGCGAAAAAGAAGGGTCATGAAGGAGAAGTGGCAGGGAATAAAGAAATAAGACATGAGAGGTTGTTATGAATAAATAGATTAAACTGAAGAGAGCACAAAAAGGAAGTAGAGAAGGATGGCTAGATGATACAAAGAGAAAAAGAAAAAAGAGGGAGAGATGGTTGGAAGAAATAAATATGGACCAGGGAGAAAATTAAGCTTGAGTTGACAGCAAACACAATGAGTCAAAAAGAGAGATGGGGCTGGAGTGACAGAGAGAGAGGGGGATGAACTTAAAGGATGGGAACACAAGAAAAGTAAAGGAAGCTTGGACACATATAGTGGGAGAGTGAGAGAGAAGGCTGAGAGAAATAATGAGAGTCCCTTACCTCCCACAAAGACAGCCATGTCTGCCCTAACCCCCATTCCTTCCCCTCCCTTCCTCGCTGTTTCTCTGTGGCTGATCCTTTCATGTTGTCACCCTCAGAGTGTCTGAATAGCCTTTTATTATTCAACAGTCTGGACAGGTCATGGGGTCATGACACAGACCACCACCATGCCACCAGCAAACATCCAAACACACACACACACACGCACACACAATCATCATAATTCTCATACACCACGGAATAAGTGGGGTAAGCTATTTGTTGAATGCAAACACACACAAAAGTGAAACGGTAGCCAGAAAACACTCATACTACGCTAACTTCAGCTACTCCATGTTGACATGTGACAGTCCCCGATGCATTCATTATAACACTTGTCCACCCCTTGTTAACTTACTATAGCTATCTGTCCAATGCATCTGTAGCACTGGGAGCTGGTACCCTGGTATTTTCTAAGCATCTGCTCATGTAGCTGCGCGTATGCGTATGTGCGAAGGTACATGACTGTTTGTGTGTGACAGGGAGAAAACAGAGATAACAGTAGCTTGGTGGTATCGGCTCTATCTTATCTCCTACACAGCCAGAAGCAGGTATACAAGCTAATTGGAAAGTGCCAGAGACACAGTAGACTGGTGAAACATGCGCTCACCTTTCCAGCAAGCGCAGCAGACTAGAGAATTGGCAGCTGGAGAGTGAGGGAGACTAAGAGAAAACCATTGATGGGAGAGACCAAAATGATAGGTCGAAAATGAGACAAAAGGAAAAAGAAGTAGAGGGAGGAGTGACAGAACAAGAGGAAGAGATAGAGATGGAGATAGAGACAGGAAAATTGTGGGGAAGACAGCAGAGCTCACAGATACAATATCAACAAGACAAATGGTAACTAAGGCACAGTACACTCTGAAATACCACAGGTACTGTGCCTATTCTGTCTGTAACTGTATTGTCAGCGCTGAGTATTGGGAAAATAGGAAAACAAATAGCATCTCCTGCATTACTCGTCAGTATGTGATGCTTTCCACTTCACTTAGTAAGGAGCAATTCTCTCAAATGTCAGTCCCAACCTTTTTACAATCTTAAAACATCTCTGTATATTCTGTCTATGATATTTGCAATAGACTTCTCAGAACAGCCTGCGCCATACCCTGTATAAAGGCAAAAGTGGCCTGAGTCACTTCCCCTCATCTGTATTAGTGAAAGAGTCCCTCAGGACCAAATTAACAACTATACATTATTAAAAGTCATTTTAGAAATATTAATTTGGTTGTGTACTAATACACAAACAAAGCCATTAAACAGCTGCAGCGGTCACAAAAAGAACCCATAATTAAAAGAAGATTCAAATTTCAAATAGTGAAAGAAAGGCAATGTGGACAACAGGATAGAAAAAAAAAGTCTGGTTTCCATCTCATAGTGTCCTCTTTGCCCCACACAGCTCTGATGTTTTCATTTGAAACTATTTTTTATTCATTGAGCCTGCTTTCACGGGAACTATTTTTTTTTTTACCTTGGCCAAATACAGAAGCTTCCTTTGCTGTTTTTTCTAAATATTTTATGTTTCTGTTTAGGTTTTTATGTCCATATTGAAACCGCACATAAAGAATGTAAACAAAGGCAGAGACAGAAAGAACTTCCTGTGTCAGTAGAGGAAAGCAGATTTTCTTAATACTGGTTTCAAAGCAGCATTTAGTTTAGTGGTAAGTTACTGATATATATCCTTTACCTTCATGTATTTCTCAAGATCTTTAATAAAGTAGCTTTGAATTAATGAGTAAACCATGCAGTTTAATTTACATTTATATGCAAAGGAGAGAAAAAAAAGAAGGAAAAAAAAATATAAAGTGTCTTGATAAAGTGTAAGGCAGTGATCTTCTCTCCGAAAGGATGAAATGACCCCTACTACATAACAGAGCCAATGAATACCCTCACTGCAGGGGACAAGCGCTGCAGTTTTTCTTTGAATTTGCTATGGATATGTGTATAACAACATTATCAGCAAGCGTTAGAACAATATAGATGTTATATGGATGAGAAGATGTATTTTATATTGAACTACTGCATGTCCAAATGTCTGTGCACATCCTAGCCATATAGTATTTCACAATATTTTAATGGTTTTTACCAGCATTGTATTTCTATTTCAGACTTTCACTCATATGACTCATAAATGACGTATCTTTTGGAATGCATCATCAAAAACAGAGGAGGCCTTGCACAAGGCTAGAAGCAGGTGAGAAGTTGCGATAATGGTTATTGATTACAGAAGTAGCACACTGTGTCCTGTCTTGTTTTTTATTACAGATGAAAAGCCATCATCCCTGCGAGGCTACTTAGTGTGCTCAATGAAGAGGAATGTGTGGGAGAAAGATGTTAAATGCTGGATATGTATTGCTATATATAAAAGTAATCAAGTGTGAACAAAAGCTGGTGCTGATGATGATGTGGCGCATGTGGGAATTAATTTGACTAATTATGATGGATGCTTGTTTGGCTGGTATGGGGAAAAAAAGAAAATTTAGAGAGCATGCTAATCAACAAAATGTGCTTGTATATGTTTCCTTTTTTGGGGGAGATTCATTCAGTAAGACTGATTGTGTGTAATCGTACTTTGTATCAGCATGTGTTTGTTTTGCGCCTGCACTCTTGGAGATCTCTCCCTCCTTTCCTACCTTTGATGAGACCCCTGGGAGTGACGGTTTGCACTTCGGCAACATGTTTTTTTTTTCCCCCTTCTTGAGTCGGAGTTTGTCGTAACTAAAACCATTAGAGAGCCTCCTTGCCATTTGCTGTTTATTTGGCACAGGAAAATCTCTGATGTGAATTAATTGCTTGTTAGCTGAGAGGAGCCAATAATAACAGCCTAGGAGTGATGCAGACTTGACAAGACTTGTTTAATGATTAGCGATGGTGATGAACACTTCATTACTATTCATGTACTGTGCAGAATTTTTTTAAAGCAGAATACAAATGAATTTTAATGACTCAAATTACATTTTTCTTAAGCATTTTTTTTTAAAGTTTGTGAATAAATTAATGCTCACTTGACAGTTCACTAAGTACACCCCTAATCATTTTGCATACAAAATTACACACTTTTTGACACTTATTTCAGATCCTCTATTTTCCTTCTTTTTATAAAAACTATTACGGCATCAAATAGATTGAAAATAATTGATGTCCAGGTTAATAAGCAGGGATGATCTAAAAGAGACGTTTGTAAATGAGGGATAATCCCTCAGCAGAGTCTTCCATATCTCAGCAAAAGTGAGTGACAGTAGTCAAAGTGTCATGCATATACACATCAAGTAAGGCAGTGAAACTATGCAATTGTCTTTAACTGTTAAGAAAATAGAGAGTTTAATTGCGTAAAATTGGCTGCAATATTTGACGTCACTTCTCCATCCATCATCGATCAGTTTTGTCATATTTTGTCCACTTTCCATTTCTTGTCTGCTTTTCCAGCCATCCGTTATGAGTGTTCCTTCCCTTCCCTCTCCCTCTGCGATTCGCTGCCTGCTGAGCTGATTGAACATGTGCTATTCACTGTTTGGATTGTGCCCCAAATCCCCTGCAAAAACTTGAAACACCATGTTAAGCATTCTCCAATAGAGTCCAACAGCTTGTGAAATATGTGGTCAATTTGTTCATGTTTGTAACAACGCTGCATCCAGAAGAAATGACTGTCTAAATCCACTTTATCATCCAACTTTGTATAACCTTTTCCAAGGTCTTTTTTTTCTCCAAACCAAATCAACAAGAGCTCAGGTGCAGCTAGCCTGGTGTATAACTAATAGATACTTGCACACACCGAAGCCCTACCTAAGCAAGTACGCAAGCACGCACTCTCTCAACAAACACGCACACACACACACTCACACATGCACACACACGCACAAATTGAGCAAAGCATCCTGGCTCTGTCAAGGTTGTCACAAATCAATCCAGAGTTGTGTTTTCATTAAGCAAAGGTGAGGAGTGGAGTGTGCAAATGAGAGAGGAAAGAGGTTTTAATCATGAACATCTGAGGGGCCAGAAGGTACACTGGAGAAGTCGCCGTTTCTTTTTTTGTCTTTACTGCACTCCTACGCCTCTCCCTCCCACGTGTCTTTATTTTATTTCTCCTGATGCTTTGAATTCTTTCTTTGTCTCCCCCCCCCCCACACACACCTAATTCCACGGTCCCCTCTAACCTCCTCTCTCCCCCTCTACCTTTTAACTCCATCATCTCTTTGTGCAGAAACTTTCCACACTTATATACTCCTTGACCCTTCTTTGCTTCTCCCTGTGTCTTAGTCTTTTCATCCAGGCTTTTATCAAGCCCCAGCACATTTCAACTTTTGCATCTACCTTTCCACGCTCCCATAGCTTCATCATCACTTTCCTACTTCTTTCCCCTGCTCCTCAACCTCTTTCCACTCCACTTTATCATGGCCCCCCATTCATTCTCCCATTCCACAGCTGTCAGCTCTCAGAACCTCAAGAACCGTAAATCTGGCCCAACCCCAGGAAGTGGGTCACCAGGGGACACTTAAACATGTAACACTCCAGAGAGGGCCTAACC
>VUQG01045399.1:0-29022 GCA_015106755.1 Etia nguti | reverse complement strand
AGGGGGGGGTTTTTCCCCCCCCCCCCCCCCAACACACACACACACACACACTTTATCCCTTTCCTCCCTCTTGCGCCTCCCCTTTCCTCTCTTTTCGGAGTTTGAGTGGCCACCAGCCAGCTTTTGATTTAAGGATCGTTTGTCTTTCCTGCGATGTGAAAAGAGGGTCGTGGCTGATCTACAACTAGTTCGTTTGAGGCGGTTATTTTGGGCAACTCTGTGTGCAGAGGCACCTCAAATAGAGAGAGGGAGCGAAAGAGAGCGCACGGCGCACAGACCAGAGGCAGGGAGGAGAGAGAGAAAGGCGCACAGATTTCAGTGGAACTCCGCTGGTTCCCCCGCACACTGGATGCGCGCAACAGATCTGTATGACAACGGAGAACAGACAGAAACACATTCGGATGGTTTAATGGAAATTTGAGCAACTTAAACAAGCTTACATTTAACATTCGGGTGTTTTCCCCCTCGCCCAGTGGAGAAAGCAATGCAGCTACTGAATCAGCGAGCTCAGCATTTAATAAGTTGAAACTGGAACAGACCTCCATTGCATTTTGCAGTTATTTTTTTGGACTTATTTCGGAGTTCAGCAAAATACAAAGGAGACCAAAATGAAGGGACTCTTTCTAACAAGAATGTGGAAAGTTCTTGCGGTTTTGGCACTGGCGACGCAGCACACCACTGGCAAGACACTGAAATATCAGATTTATGAGGAGCAGAAGGTTGGCACTATCATTGCCCGCTTGAAAGAAGACGTCGCGGATGTTCTGGCTAAACTTCCAAGCTCGGTGCCGCTCCGCTTCCGAGCTATGCAACGAGGAAGCTCGTCTTTCTTCAATGTGCGCGAGCAGGACGGAGAAATCAGCATCAAGACCAAAATTGATCGCGAGAAACTCTGCGAAAAGAATCTGAATTGTTCCATCCAGTTCGATGTGCTAACACTCCCCACTGAGCACCTCCAGCTGTTTCTCATCGAGGTGGACGTGTTGGACATTAACGACAACGCACCTCAGTTCGCTCGCGCCGTCATCCCAATTGAGATCTCCGAGAGCGCGGCCGTGGGAGCGCGCATTCCCCTGGACAGCGCCACAGACCCTGATGTCGGGGAGAATTCACTGTACTCGTATGCCTTAGAACCAAACAACTTCTTTAAGCTTGACATTCAGTCTAGGACTGATGGGGTTAAATATGCTGAGCTGGTGGTGCTCAGGGAGCTCGATCGGGAGGAGCGCTCTGGTTACGAACTTCAATACACGGCCTCTGACAGGGGCGTTCCCCCGAGAACGGGTTCGACCCTCCTTAAAATCAGTGTTACTGACTCAAACGATAACAGCCCAGTTTTTGAAAAGTCGTCATATGTCATCAATCTGCCAGAAAATTCACCTGTTGGCACTCTGCTCATTGACTTAAACGCAACGGACGCGGATGAGGGCACAAACGCCAAAATAGTCTACTCATTTAGCAGTCATGTGTCTCCGAAAATAATGGAGACATTCAAAATTAACCCGGACAGCGGTCACCTGACTCTCATCAGGCGCGTGGATCACGAGACTGCTAACTCTTATGATATCGATGTGCAAGCACAGGACATGGGTCCAAACTCCATGCCCGCTCACTGCAAGATCCTGGTCAAAGTGGTAGACGTGAACGACAACAAACCTGACATCAGCATCACTCTCATGTCTTCTCAGGGGAATGGAGATGCAGCTTATGTATCTGAAGCTTCTCCTTTGGACACATTTGTTGCTTTGGTCAGGGTAGAGGACTTGGACTCTGGACTGAATGGAGAGGTGGAGTGCAAGCTTCATGGTCAAGGCTATTTCAAATTGCAGAAAACATATGAGAACAACTACATGATTTTGACCAATGTGTCTCTAGACAGAGAGAAGAGGTCAGAGTTCAGCCTAACTGTGGTGGCAGAGGATCGAGGGATTCCAAGTCTTTCTACTGTCAAACATTTCACTGTGCATGTAACTGATGAAAATGACAACCCACCACGTTTTGAGAAGGGGCAATATGAGATCTTTAAGTCAGAGAACAATGCCCCTGGAGCATATCTGACGTCCATCATGGCCACTGACCCTGACCTGGATTCTAATGGGCAGGTGAGCTACTCCATCTTGGAAAACTCTGTTCACGGCAGTTCTATCTCCACCTATGTCACCATTGACCCCTCTAATGGCGCTATCTATGCACTGCGCACATTTGATCGAGAGGATGTTAGCCGTATAGCCTTTATTGTGCAAGCAAAGGATGCAGGAAAACCAGCACTGCTCAGCAATGCCACAGTTATTCTGAACATTCTGGATGAAAATGACAACCCTCCAGTCATTGTGGTCCCCCAGCTGTGGAACTTCACTGCAGATGTGCCTGCTTCAAAGTTTACAGAGGCTGGACATTTAATAACTGTGGTTAGGGCAACTGATAGAGATACAGGAGTCAATGCTGAGCTCATTTGCTCTATAGTCAGTGGCAATGAAGAAGGATTCTTCTTCATTGAGCCAAGAACATGTGAGATCCATGCCAATGCTAGTCTGGAAAACTTCCCCCATGACCACGCAGAGCTGACTGTTGTGGTCAGAGATCAAGGAAGTGAGAGTCTCAGTGCTAAGGCCGTTCTGAAAATCTCTCTCCATGAGACCATTGAGAACCACGGGTCAGTAACGGACCAAGGGGAGCCTTCACTTGATGTATCTCTGATCATCATCATCTCCTTGGGAGCCATCTGCGTCGCACTCATGTTTATCATGGTGGTGTTTGCTTCTCGCTGTAACCGGGAGAAAAAGGACACCAGGCACTCCTATAACTGCCGGGTAGCAGAATCCAACCACCAGCACCACCCAAAGAAGCCCTCACGCCAAATCCACAAAGGTGATATAACCTTGGTGCCCACAGTGAACGGCACTCTCCCAATCAGAGCTCACCACCGCTCCCCTTCGGCCACACCTCCCATGGAACGAGCCCAGATAGGGAGCAGGCAGAACCACCACAGTCGCCAATCCCTGAACAGCCTAGTGACCATTTCATCCAATCATATTCCAGAGAGCTTTGCCCTGGAACTGGCACACACAACTCCACCAGTTGAGGTGAGTGCACACACACACACGCACACACACACACACACACACACACACACACGCACACACACACACACACACACACACAGAAACAAATTACTTTCAGATATTTCAAATGTGATCCCTCAGCCCCTTTCCAAATTTTCTTTCTCACTGTTTCTCTCTCTCAAGCACACACACACACACACACACACACACACACCAACCTTCTCATCCTCACACAGCTGTCCCTGTTTGAGCAAATTAACTCATCATTTCCATGTGTGACAGTGACTTAATCAACACTGCCCTGTAGTTCAAACTGATTCTCATTAAAAACTGTTGATGATTATAGACGTGTCTTTGTCTTTACCTTGTTTACACCCTGTCACCATTACCTCCATCATGACCATGACTCACCCCCCCAGTCATATGTCTACATATTCATCTAGACTCACCCTCAACCCCCCCTTTTTGTTTTAACATCATCCATTTTGTCTCATCCATTTTCAGCAGCCCCTCCATCATCCATTTTGTGTTTACTCATCCATTATTTTGTCTTCTGTGTTGTCTGTCTCTCTTTTCCCCTTCCTCAATTCTCCATCTGTTATTCATCTCCCCCTTTCTGTTTCTTTTTGTTTGTTTTATTTTGTTTGTTTTGTCATTTTTTTTTTGGATGTAGCAAGTCTCACAGCTTCTGTCCATGCTCCATCAGGGCCAGTACCAGCCCAGACCCAGTTTCCGTGGCAACAAATACTCCCGCAGCTACAGGTAATTTACCCCCCACCCCAGCCACCCCTTCCCCAAAAAAGATTATCTTTTGTTTACTTTTTAAACCTCTTGTTTTTCATTGTGTCTGACATTTGTCAACAACCTGTTGTGCAGGTTCCCCTGTCAGTTGATCAGTTACATGTAGATCATATTTTGATGGTGTCCAAATGTTTTTTTTTTCATATCCCAGTTGTCATACCAATGTCTTCTGTTCTAAGTGTGAAACCCTTAGATGTCTGAATATCACAACAAATTGTTTTGTGCTAAAAGGAGCTCAGGTTATAAAGTCTGCATCCATCACTGCTTTCATCATAATATCTGATTATGATCTTTGGATGTTATATTTATTGATGTCCCTAGTGGCTGCTATGATATATTTATGGATGCAATTTACCTGTGTGTAGAATTAATGTGTCAAGGCTTGTCACAAGTTTTGACAGATTCCAGAAACAGCCCTAAGTTTGATATAATGTGCTTGTCATTAATCTTCTCTAAGGACAGATTGATTTGTTTAACCTGCAAAACAGAATGTGCCACCTGCGTTTGTCCAAAACGTAAAATTCTACTACTTATTTTCAGACTATACTTATATGTGTTCATAGTCTTTTTTTAATGGCTTCTCACAGGTATGCATTACAAGACATGGACAAGTTCAGCCTGAAGGACAGTGGCCGTGGGGACAGCGAGGCGGGGGACAGTGATTGTGACATGGGGCGGGAATCCCCCGTGGACAGACTGCTGCTGGGGGAGGGCTTTTCTGACCTGATGCACCTTGAAATGCACCATCGACTCCACCCAGGTGAGATTTTGGTGATGCAACCCACCTCTTCAGCCTATGTCCCTGCGTTGAACGACACCTTTTCCAGTTTTGCGTCACCTTCATAACAGTATGACTAGGTGCCAGTCAGCTGACTTACATACCCAACACCTTCAATTGCAGCAACTCACACTCAAATATTGCTTCACCATCCAGAGCATAATTGCACCTCAGTTTTATCGTACTTTGCAGAATTTGTCAGTTTGAGGTTTCTGATTAGTTTCAGCGTGTTGCTTCACTTTGAGTCAGTTGAAATGGCCATTTTCCACTCATGATCTTAGAAAAAAGAGATTTTTTTCTCGGTTCAAATTGAAAATGAGCTACAATTGAAACAAGCTGTCCTCCTGCAGACCGCACCCAGGCACCCAGTGTACTGCCTCCCTGACAAATTTCAGCACCATGGACAGCACCAGGCCTAAGCCCATTATTTGTCTGTACACCTGCCCTTACAGCCACTCCATTCACCCTGTTTCCAACACAATCCCTATTGTACTCAGCCCCATTCTTCCACACAGCCCTCATTTCCACGCTCGTTATCACACTGAGAGAGGTTACAGTGTGTCTGGCTGTTACTGTGTGTGTGGTTGTGTGTGTGCGTTATCTGCCCCTAAGATAGAGTCGTGTCTGTAAAATCCTCCCTGGAGCGGAGATGAGTCGCCTGTCACTCATCGGTATGCGTCTCAGAGTGCTGTTTTTTTCCCTCCTTTTTCTTTTCTTTCTCTTTTTTTCCCCCTGGTGAGTGACAGTGGTGTGCTTTCATGTCTGAACTGAGGAGAATTCATAGTAATTGCTTTTAGAATTATGTTATTCTCTCTCTTACTGACTCCATCCTTCTTTTGCTTTCTCCTTCGTGAGATCCTGAGGATCTCTCACCCTCTCTCTCTTTCTCTCCCTCATTTTGTTAATGTATTACAATCTTTACAGAGATGGATAACGCGAGTATTGGTGGGTGTGGACAGTCCTGCTGTATCTTATTTTTGTTCTCCCTTTGAAAATCACTTGGAGGTGTTGGAACCCTTCTCCCTCCCTTTCTCTTCTGCTATCTTTTATGCTAATATAAAAGAAATAGGAGGGGAAGAAGATAATGGGCTGAGAGGGAGGATTACCACTGTTTCTCTTCAGTAGATTTAATTTGTTTAGATTTTTCTATTTAGATGGGCAAATGTGCTTTTTCATGCTGGATAGGATAAAAGAACAAACAAGTAAATCCCTGCCTCAGTCTTGTAGTTGGAAGATGTGGACATACTTGGAATTGCAGCCAAATATTACATTAATAGCTGCCTATGATGCCATTTGGGTGGGATCTGGCACTTGTCTATTTGTTTATTTAAATCCTGTCATAGTCTTCATACCTGGCACTACCTGGCCCTCTAAACAGGAATATGAAGAGCCTGAGAGAAAAATAAAAAACCTACAAAGCAGAGCTGTGATGTTGATTTTAATGAAAGACTGAAGTGGTGCACCATGAAATATTAATTAGGTATTGTACATGGATCATTCTAACAGAATAAGGCATGGCTCGTCACACTCAACAGCATCCCTGCTCCTTAAAGAAATCAGCACCTTGTCCTCCTGCTGAACTGTGTATCACTTCAAATATAATACTTTCACCCCCCTTTACTTCAGTCTCAGGCTTCATGGCTTGTATTATTCATGGGTGTTGACATTTTCTGTACTAATTGACAAACATAAAAAAAACCAAACAAAATTGGTTTTGTCTGAGGATTTTTAAACATATGATTTGTTTGAGTTGTTTTGCAGACCTTTTGTTGTTACTTTGCCTGATGCATGACGAATGTCATAAAGATTTTTGTAGTTGAACTGTCTCTTGACTCAGTGTCCTTTTTTTGTTTTGTTTTCTGCTTTAGCTATGAGACTGTGTACGGATGAATGTCGTGTCCTGGGACACTCTGACCAGTGCTGGATGCCTCCCCTCTCCTCCCCCGCTTCCTCTGCTGACTACCGCAACAACATGTACATCCCTGGGGAGGAGTCCTCCCAGCAGCCTCAGCTCGATGATGACCAGTCCTCCGTTGACTCGGAGCGCCGCAAGAGCTTCTCTACTTTTGGCAAAGAGTCTGGGAATGAAGAGGAAGGAGCTGGAGGTGTTATCTCTGGAACAGGAGGTGATGTGTGTGCAGCTGGAGGAGGGGCTGGCTCTCTCCTCACAGAGATGAACTCTGTGTTTCAGCGACTCTTACCCCCTAATATGGACTCCTATGCCGAATGCACTGAAACAAGCCCAACCTCATCGTCATCAACCACTGAGAGAGGAAATGGACGAAGTGGCAACATTGTTGGTAACCACAGTAACAATGCTGTTCCCCAGGACAACCGGAGAGGGCTGTTGCCAGGTGGTAAAGGTCCCAGTTACCCCCCAGGGGTGGCTGCATGGGCAGCCAATACTCACTATCTAAACCCAGGAAGTGGGTCTGGAAATGGGACTAACCATGTTTCCTCCTCTTCTTCTTCTTCTTCTACTTCTTCCTCGTCCTCACCCTCAACTTCAAATCCCACCTCCACCAGTGGCCAGCCTCCACACTTAAAGTGGTTGCCAGCAATGGAAGAAATTCCAGAGAATTATGAGGAAGATGACTTTGATGGTGTCTTCCATCAGGGTCACCAGAGTGGCAAGCGTAGCGAGAACCGCCACGAGGCTGGCATGGATGCAAGCGAGCTGGTCCAAGAGATCAACAAACTGCTGCAGGATGTCAGGCAAAACTAGAGAAAAAGAGAAGGCATAGCATTGTTTCACTGTGTGATATGAAGAAATATTTCACCACATTATGGTAAATGCTTGTTCCGTGTGCCAACATTAAAAAAGAAGAAAAAAAAAAACCTTTCACATTCACTGTAATGCTCGTCTTGTTTATTTTAACAAATTTTCTCCTTACCTCTCAGTGCTGAGAGAAAGGTAAAAAAAACAGCACTGAAGTTGTGATCTGGGTGACTTAAAAGCATCAAAGCGAGCACTGAAAGAACAGATTGCTCAAAGTTCCTTGAATGAGTGATTTCAAAAGGAAATCCACTGACAAAAACTGTACCCTTTCTTCATTTGTAATGTTTACAGCAGCGTGAAGAGACTCCACAGGGAGAAAGCAACAGTTGTGTGATCTAATTTCTGCTCTTACAGTGTACAATATTGTACAGTATCTGTGGAAAACGGCAAACCCACTTGAATATTGTGCTATGTCTCCCGTTTTGTTATTATGGAATGTAACTGTACAATTTGATCTTTGTATTTTAAAAATACTCTTTTTTACTTCTATATATTTATATGTGTCCATGTATGTTTGTACAGAAAAAGAAAACAAAATGTCTATTTTTTATATTTGTCACTGCATGTCTTGATATCACTCAATGTGTCTCTTTTCCTCTGCCCTGTTTATTTTCTAAAAGACTGTATTTAATTTTGTTATTGAATGTGTGTGTGCATATTGAAAATAATCACATTCCAATGCAGTTCCATGTTGGAAGTGAGTTTTGTATGGTAACATTGTGACCAGTGGATGATAAATAAAGTGGAGGGATTCATAAAAGTGTTTGAAAATTATTCTCGGTGCCTGAGTAATTTTCAGTAATAACTTTTATTTACGTTTATTCTTTCATTTCATTTCTCATTTGAATTCCTCACCGAGTACTTGCATTTGCCCCATCTGTCTCTTACCTCCCCCTAATGCTCATCATTGGAATTGCAGCACCCTGTGCGCACAGAGCCAAAATCTCATGTATGCTTTCTAGGCAGACCTTGCCCAGGCCCCATTATATCATGATTCACCTGCATGACTCTACTCATAAACATGCCATTAGTGGTGAATTCATTCCCAGATGATCTGTTTAGATTTAAATGCATTTAGGCATTAATTTACTTTCAGATTAGGGGTTCTCTTTCTCACTGTCTCTCATCTGTGAAAGCATAATGCTTCTGGTAAATATGCTTAGCAAATGAACAGCATCTGATAATAGCTGCACATGATGAGAAATTAAAATCATGGTATTGTACAACTCTGCCATATGGACTCATAACACAATTAGGAGAAAGTATGAAGTGAGCTTTTTGCCCTCCCCTTGCTTCCTCTGCTCATGATTGGGAGAGCTTATCTTTGGTTGATACACTCATGAGCAAGAACACACATATTAAACACGCACACACACACACACACACACACACACACACACACACACGCAGCCATAAGGCAGACACAAGTAACATCTACACACCTGCAAAACAAGACCGCAAACACAGACACACATAAAAACAGGAGAATGGCTAAAGCATGTACACATGAAAACATCTAATAATGAAGTCATTTGTCTTCATTATTAAAAGACTCCAAGTGTCAGTTACAACAAGCACTGGATGTGTGTGTGAGCAAGGGACACTGAAGTATGCTTGTAATAAATTTATCTTAGCTTACTGAAAGCTAATCCAGATTCATGTAGCTGTAACAGCATTTGGATGGCAGGCCTATCCACCATATATCCTACTAGCAATCAGCTCAGTTGCTTTACAGTAATGTCACTGAAGATTTTGGCTTTATGCCATTCATGTGTTTGTATGAGAAGTATCCTGCAAGACTTAAGTCAGCTGCCAACTGGCTTAATTTAACATAAGTAGCTTTGAGGCAAAACAAGGCTATGAAAGAACTCTAATTAACCTGTTATATCTTGTAATGATAGCAAGATAGTCATGCTGTGCAAGGTTACTGGCACTGGATGCATCCTTATATTTAGCACAAAACTATGGATAAGGTATCAACCTTGTGTGAGATAAACTGTAGCAATAGGTACCTGAGTGACACAATAAAATGTACATTTAAAATGGACTATTTCATGATGTAGAAAAAGGATTTCACTACGTTGTATATGCCATTTCAAAATTAGTCCAAGATTGGCAATACATGATGAATGATCATCAGCAACAAGAAATTTCTTTGGCAAAGGGTAATGGTGTGTGTAATGAAAGAAAAAAGAAAAAAAAAACACAGGGTGAAAGATCCAGTCATACTCATTTATTACCACTCACATAATTAATTTTAGACAAAAACAACAGTGGCACTGATACTGACTTTGAAATTGACTTGAAATATAAGCTCCCACTTGTTATTGTTGTAGTAAATCCACCCATTAAATTGTTTTGTCAGTACTACTTGCCTTTCGCTCACTTCCATTCTGAAACCCAGTGTCTTCCATCTTCCTCCACCCTCGTATGGATATACCTCCATATCTCGCTCTCATCTTCCGGCTATTTCTGTCTGTTCATGTGTCTGTTGAAGACTCACATGCACACACGCCCATAAATATTCCCCTTCACACATAAGCAGTCACACACACAGCTAAATCCCAGCAGTACTTCTCAGCTCATATCACAGCCCCCACCCCAAGTTCCCACAGACATTAGAATTTTTAATGCTCTTTACTGCTTCATCTCATCCTGTCACTGACTGATTCCTCCCTAATCGCAATTTTTGCTAATTGTTTTTTTTCACATCACCTTGACACAAATACAATACTGCTTATACCTTATTTTAGATGAGCCATGAAAATCTTGAGAAACCACAGCCTCACCTCCTTTTGCCTGTAAAATGTATTTAGTGATTGCTGTTACAACAGGAAATTAAGAAGGTGAGAGCTTGTGTAATGCAAGGTTATTGGGCCTTCTGACACGAAATCAGTTTTTATCTAAAGTCAGAAACTCCGCAGTGACCCTCTGTGCACATATGCTGCACTAGTGTCAGGGAAACAGGATATTGGCAAGCCTGTAATATAAACACTGTAAACAAGTCACAGTGATAAAACTGCCATGATGGAATGCTTTATATGTTGCACTTCCCATAGCTTAGGCTACAACACATAACTGCAAATTAGTAAGTGTGATATATAACATGGCCACCTGACCCAAATCTCTTAATAAGAAATTCCTTAAGTAATAAAATGTGAGTCTTGAGAGACTTGGATCAGAGCAAGAGCCTCCGTTTTCTTTGTGATGCTGAATGCTTGAATTTAATGCCAACTTTTTAACTGAGAATTAGAATAAGGACAAGGACTTTTTTTCTCATCAGCAAAAAAAGAAAAAAAAGAAAATATTGATATGGAACAGTTGCTTAAGTTCCAGTGAGACTTGCTCTATTACCAGTACACTGACTGGTAAAATAGGTAGTTTTGGGATTTTTTTTACAGGTATTTCTTTTCTTTATACTTATTTTTGTTACTTATTACTTTGACTATTTAAAATTTTTTTAAATCTTAACATCACCTTGTCACGTCGTTATCTGCTAGAAATAACTTGCTAGAAACTGGAAGGGAACCTTACCTGATGTAGCAACTAACCTCAAAAGATTCTAAGTAGACTTAAAAACAACAATGCAATTATTTGAATTTTTTGTCTTATATTTGTTTCGATTAGTTGATTCTCAAAATTTATGGCCTTTGACTCCTATCAAAAAAGCAACCACTGCTTGGGATGCGTCATCACTTCTTAACTGTGTGCATAAGTTGTAAGTAACCCTATGATTACCTCGACTTTACCTCTGCACTTTATGAGGTGTTATAGGTGCATCTCATAAACAAATATTTAACTGACACAAGTTAATATTTTTTCTGTATATATAAATAGCTAAATGTAACATTTTCATTGAAATGAAAGCATTTGGAAAACTGTTGGATGGGACCATATTTTTGTAACAATCATCTGCATAAAATGAAGATTGTGTGCGCTGAATAAATCCTAGTCTGTTAAGAAGCCATTATAAAGAATGTGTCCAGCAGATGGCACTGTGGGACCTATCTTCTCACAAAAAGGGATACATTTTCACAGCATCACTCAAGACCTCAAGATTCTGCCACACATTCAACAAGGCCTGCTGGAGAGCTGTAGAGAGAGAAAAAGTGCTAAGGCTGAGTCATTTTGTCACTCTAATTGCATATTGGTTTATGCATCTACAGTTTCTGTCCCTCTTTATCTTATGCAGGCTCAACTTAGTGAATGTTATTTTTTTAGAGAGAGACAACGATGCACTGGCTCCTATCATTGTGGAAATAAATGTGTGTGTAAATGAGTGCCAGTTTATGTGCCTGTTTTAAGCGAGTGGGCGTGTTAGTGGGTTTCTTTGCATGTGTGTGTGTCTATGTTTTTTGGGGGTGGGAGTGTTTACTGCACTCTCAGTCTCTAATAGATATCCCCATCCAGGCTGCCATTTAGAACTGGAGAGCAGCCAGCTGTATGTGCTCCTCTACTGATGCTCTCTCCCTTCCCTTTCTCTCTCTCTCCCCCTCCCTCTCTCTCTCCCTCTGTGCACAATTGGATTAGTGTAGAGTGATAGACACTAAAGACAGAATCTCACTGCTGCACCCGGTTGCATACACACACACACACACACACACACACACACACACACACACACACACACACACACACACACACAAAAGAGAGATGAATTACTGAATGGATGGAATCTGACGTAACCCATAGTGGAAGTAGGTCATATGGGGGAGACAGGTCATCAGGGAAATAACACTGAAGTTCTCGCTCTCTCTCTCTCTCTCCTTAGAATTATAATTGCTACTGAATATCCTGAAAAAAATATAAACTATGAAAAATATGAAAGAATGTGTTCTGTGAAATTATTATATTATTGTGATATTGTAAATTGTTACAATAAAGCTCCGACTATATACAGTGAAACAAAAATATATGGAATGAATGTCAAACATACATAAAATGCTCTGGAAATGATAATATATACATGTATTTTTAAATAATGTTTATCACTTGTGTCTGACTGCTGTTGAGATGAAGGACCTACAACAGCATGCAGTCCTACACCATGGCTGTAGGTCTACTGCTGAAGGAGCCGCTCAGGGCCTCCACAGTCTCATTCAGTGGTTGAGAGATGTTGTCCCTAAGGGACATCCTCCTCTCACCCACCTCCTCTATGGGGTCTAAGGGACTGGCCAGGACACAGCAGGACCTCTTTACTAGTCTATTAAGACATTTGCTATCCCACTCCATGCTGCCACCTTCCCACAAGACAACCGCATGAAAGATGGCAGAAGCCATCATGGTGTCATAAAAGGTCCTTAGTAGTGTTCTGCACATCCCAAAAGACCTCAGGTTTTCCAGCTGATTAAGTTGACTTTGATCCTTCTTAAACAGAGCTCGAGTGTTATGTGACCAGTCTAGTTTATTATTAAGGTGAACACCCAATTTGTCCAAACCATGGAGGTTCGCCAGTGCAATAGGTGGTGCTTTCCTCTGGAAGTCAATGACCATCTCCTTCATCTTACTGGTGTTGATGTGCAGGGGGTTTTCACACCAGATGATGAAGTCAGTGATGACTTTCCTGTACTCAAGATCATTCCCCTCAGATACACATCCAACAATGGCTGTATCATCTGAGGACCTCCGGAGGTGACAATTTGTGGCGTTGTATCTGAAGTCCAAAGTGTAGAAGGTAAAAAGGAAAGGGAGAGAATCTGCCCCCTGAGGGACCCCCATGCTGCATATCACTACCTTAGGGACACAGTGCTGAAGCCTCATGAACTGTGGTCTGCTGGTGAGGTAGCTGATTGTCCATGCATTTTGGTGATGGTTGACGAGAGCTCCTTCCAGCTTCTCCCTCAGCAGTGCTGGATGGATTGTATTGAAGTCACTAGAGAAGTCAAAAAACATGACTCTCATAGTGCTTCTACTATTCTGCAGGTGTGAACGTGATCTGTGCAGGAGGCAGATGAATGGATCATCCAACCCAAACAGGACGGTAAGCGAACTGCCGAGTTCAGGCAGTGTGCTCACCTGAGGTCGGAGATGACTAAGAATGATCCTCTCCTGGGTCTTCATCAGGTGAGAAGTTTTGGCACCAGAACCACATGCAATATATGAATGTGAATGTGTTATTCCTAAGGATCTTGTATTCAATTTCATTTTTTATATTGAAACCCAAAGTGACATCAAAACTTACAGGTTTTGTTCCAGAAAACATTAAAAACTGTATGTAATAACCTACCTGCTCAAAATGTGCATACATTAAAAACAACACTACAAGTCTCAGTGTTTCTAACAGAATTAGATTCTATTTGTGGCCATAACTGCAACCTATAGAGGGAAAAGGGGTATGGTCACAGAACCAAGGCTTATAATAAACAATATACTAGCAAAGTAACAATAATAAGTTCAACATTCAGATATATTTATATGTTAATTATATACATCTCTCGCACAACAGCATATTGGCTGCTGTCTTCCTCCTCCCATTAATTACACATATTAAAATAAGGAACCCTTTGAGGCTGAAGATATTTTTCAGTGTTCATCTGAATTGAGGAAGCAAGAGTTTAGTAGAGTTTTGAATCAACATTCTCATTATGAACTTTTACAGGCAGTTTATAAAATTTGCAGAGAGGTCTCCATGAAAATAGCCATTGATGTATTCTTTGATCTCATTTAGAAATTTACCATTTTCTTTTTAGACAAAAGAAAGAATTCATTTTTTGTTTAAGCAAACACAGAGCTGACCGGCTGTTCACCCACAGGCTGGTTGTGTGTTAATTTAAGAGAACGAGAGGGAGAACACTGTAGACAGTTCCAAGACTTACTTATTTGAAACAGTTAGAAGACAGAAATGAATAGATATGTGGTGCTAAATCTTCTGTCATGAAACTTTCTTCTTCCTCTTCTTCACCACAGTAGGTCATCTGCCTCCATCTCACCCTCTCTTACATACTCTTCTGTCACACGAACCCTCTGCATGTCCTTCACTACATCCATGAATCTTCCCTGTGGTCTTCCTCCTGCCTGGCAGCTCCATTTTTAACATCTTTTGTCCAACAAGTTCACTATCCCCTCTCGACACATGTCCAAACCATATCAGCCTTGCCACTCTAACTTTGGAGACACATGGATGGATGGAGTGATGGATGGATGGATAAGACTTTTTTACTAATGACCAAAATGTAAACCTCATGGTGATATCATGAGGGACTCAGCAAAGTCATAGAATTTATTATGTGTGACTTATGATATTAATTACCTGGGACAAAATTAAGTAGCAAATTAAATATCTCAGCATCCTGAGAGCTATGCTACTAGCAAGGAGTAATGCTGTTTATTGTAAAGAGGTGGAAATTAAAATATATATATATTCATATAATCATATGTATTCTCAAGGTGAGAGCAAGACTCCAGGAAACCACTGCCCCTGGCTGCAGTTTAGAAAGAAAATGCTGCAGGTAGTTTCATAATTACCTACACAAAATGAATAGCACACCGTAGAAGCAATTCATCTTTATGTAACATCCATTTTTACAGTTGTTTTAGTTTCCTCACAAATGCACACAAAAACTAGTGTGATTGTTATTAGCATGTAGTAATTAAGCCATCTGGATAACAAACTAGCTTGCTCAGTCTCAGGGTGAAATGATAGTAGTGTGCCTCTTAATGTTTGTGTGTCTGTGTAGGTGTGCGTGAGTGTGTTTGAAAGAGTAAAGTGATACCAGAGGCCATTAATCCAGAGAACACCGCTACCCTCAGTCTGCTTTTACTGCTTCATTCTTATGAAGAAATCAAATCGTGGTCTCTGTGTGCACATGTCTGTGTTCCAAAGATTTAAACAACCTCAGTACAATGCTTTTCTCTTGCCTATTCAAGGATCCTTCATGTTCAACTACAGCTACAGCATTATGTCACTTATTCCACAAGTAAACAAGTGAAGCTATTTTGGACATGATTTGAGTCGTACAAAGATAACAGCGATTGAGTCTGATGTTTTTACCAGATACAGCTCATGTCAAACATGCTAGCTTGTGATTGTTGAATTATTTAAACCTGCAGAAAATTCAATGCCATATTTTAAACATGAATAGTGATATTGTGTATGAAATAATGAGAAAACAGAGTTCACATCAACTTTTAAGGTGTGACAAGTGAAAAAAAAAAAAAAAAATGCTGATTGGAGACTCAAACAAAAAACTGAAAGAAAGTATTCCTATAGTAGGTATAAATTTTTTATATGTCACTTTTTATGTTGCATAGATGTCGTTATGACCACAAATAGATTAAAAACCAATGTTGGTCCAAAGTACCACTCAAAGTATAACTGTGTTGTAGAAACCAGAAACATAAGCATACACTCACTTTCCCGAAACATCAGTAATAGGAGGAAAAAAATCAAAATCTTTTACCACATGCGACTATTGTGTGCTCCACATGTGGCATAAGGACCACACCTGAGAAACCAAGCTTTGTCAAAATGATGTGTGCAACAGACATGTCTGCATTAAACACATCTGTTGCACACATGACAACTTATTTTTCCAGCTCAAGCAAACAAACTAGGATCCAATGTATCCTGTGGCATTATGTCCAATGCATACATGTATTATTACCTATTAGTCACATGCATGTGGGCACACAATTTAAATCACTAGAATAGCTCCACCACTAATAGTAGGTTTATAAGTGCAATGGATAAAAGGCATTAGCCTGGCGAGAGACAAACACCAACAATTTAAATGATGTAACCAAATGCTAATGTATGCAGATAAAAATGGATGTGCAGTGGATCACTTTTCTGTTAATAAGCAATTATTTCTTGATGTTTGTCAGAGGTTCAAAATACACCACCACATAGTATATATTTTTTCAGGAATTAGGAATCAAGTATCATGCTGTAAGCCAGTAATTTTGTGACATACGATATTTGTAAAAAAAAAAAACAAAACACTTGAGCATTTATCATCTTTACTTTTTAAATATAAAACATGCAATTATAGTAGAAAATGGCACAGAATAGACACTTGCTGGCAGGTGAAAACTGACATATGGACCATTAACGTTCACAAAAAACAAAACTGAACAGTGATCCAGTGTAGGCCAATAAGTAATGTAAAAAGTGGACCTATATTCACCAAATTGTAAAAAAAAAAACAAAAAAAAAAAACATAATTCCAAATGAAAGGATTATGTTTTTCTGTAAACATGCACTTGGTCACCATGTTCATCGTCAGTGTTCTGTCTACAATTTTCCTGTAAATATTTGTATAATGTAGATTTATTTTATATTCATATGTTTAATTTTTGTGACTAAATTAGAATGAAGAAATTGACCTTTTATATTGTTTCATGAAAGTGTACTTGAAGTATGATAATATTGCTATATTCATCCATCCCTTTTCTTCCACCTATCAGGGTTGTGGAGCATATCCCAACTGTCATAGGGCAAGAGGTGGAATATTCTATGGACAGGCTGCCAGTCTATGACAGGGCTAATGCAGAGAGACAGGCAAGCAGTCAACTCACACCTACAGCCTATTTAGAATCACCAATTAACCTAACACTGCATGTTTTTAAACTGTGGAAGCCAGAGAAAAAATCCACACAAATACAGGGAGAACATTCAAAGGCCTCACCCAGCCAAACCCAGGACCTTCTTGCTGTGATGCGACCAACACACCACCATATTCATTTCCAGAATATTTAATACAAAGGTTACGTTGCCGATGGGTGCAGCTGAAGGGTGAAGCTGATGACTCACTCTCACCGAGTTTTGGAAAATAACAAAAGTTATTCTCGTTTCTCTCCCCACAGTCCCTCCATCTCCTTTTCCGTTTCCCTCTTTGTCAAGTCCTTTCTGTCACAGATATTTCCTAAAAGTACATGTCAGAAATGGAGGGAGAAGATGAAGAGGTGGTAATGGTGGCAGGTGTTATGTTTGAAGATGTGTGTGTGTGTATACGTGTGTAAGCGTGTGTGTGTGTATGTGCACATGCGTGCCTGTCAAAGGTACAGGTGCTCTTGCAGTGTCAGAGAAAACGGCAGGCTCAATCTGGGGTCGGCTGATTGGCCAATTAGGGACTGTTTCCATGTGACATGCGGCAGTCAATTTACTCTCCTTTTTTCACTGTCTGTCCCTCTCTCTCTCTTTCACTCTCATCCTTAAGTGGCTCCGTCTTTACCACTATCCTATCTGTCTCTTCCAGTATCTCATCCACTTTTTCTTCCTACCATTCAATTTGTTCCCTCTCCTTCACTTACCTATAGTCTACTTTGCTTTCCTTCCCAACATGCGCTTCAGAGTCTCATATCCCTCACAGAACTCCCTGTCGCTCTTTTGTCATTTCCAGTACACCTCTTTCTACCATTTCCATCGTCCATCCTCACCACACACATCACAATATATACTCCTCTAATCCAGATATGACAATTTTACTAATGGAAGTAACCAGTCATTATCTAAACTACCAAAAGACCACACTTGTACCAAATAAAAATGTGCTCCTGACAATTAAAATGAGTCAGAATGTAAAAAAAAAAGTTAACAACTGAACAGATTTTCCATGGAGGTATAAACAACATAGAAAGTTCAATTATCCTTTTGAAGCTAACTGTCCTAAAAACAAACTAAACCCACGCTATGTGTTCCTACTTATGTTTTAAAATTGGAGAAGAGTTGTGTGTTGAGGTCTAGTGGATTTGGGGGAAAAAATGTATATGGCAGAGGAAAAGAGCAAAAAAAACAACCTATATTAAGTTAAGTTGAGGACTAGTCTGCAAAGATTGGTGAATACAGGCTGGAAATGATTATTTCAAGAATGGCCGTTCATATTTTTAAATTTATCTGTAACAGAATTTAAACATATGTCATGTCATGTCCCTCTGTCCTCGCTGGCCTGATCGGCCATTTTTGTTTTGTTTTCCCTCCACCTCGAGCTCTCTGTCTCTCACTCCTCTGTCTGTGTGGTGTTCTTGTTTTTGTGCAGTGTTGGGACCTTGACGAAGTTCCTGATCTTGAGCCACACACACCTGCTGTTGATGATCCCGTCAACAAGCACTATTTAATAGAGTGGCTGAGCTTCAGTTGACGTTGGATCATTGAGGGACAATAGTCAGTGGAACCCCGGCTCATGCAAACAAGTGATTCTTGTCGTACTTCTCTTGGTAAAGGAAACTAGCTCTCTGTTTTGTTTGTGTCCAGTAAATCCGTGGAGAGTTCTGGGAGCGAGCACTAAGGTTCTGTACATATTTTGGAAAGGAACTGTGGAGGGCACGTTTGGGAGGAATCACCGCACCGGGGAGCTGGAACTATCACTATCGAGGAATTCAAGTTTTGTTGGAACTGTTTTGCATCTTGTTGTTCACTGTAAATAAACTCACTGTAACTGTTCAGGAAGTCCTGCGACTGGGTCCTGTTTCTCTGCAAACCTGACACTATAGCCTTCTCACTGGACACTTTACTGAGGCCACCATTTTCCCTTCATAAGTGTCATAATTTTTCATAACATAGCTTCAACAAGGTGCTGGAAGCATTCCTCTGAGATTTTGGTCCATATTGACATTATATGGATCACCTCTCCTGTTCCACCACATCCTTAAAGGTCCTCTATTTGACTGAAATGAGGTGATTGTGTATGCCATTTGAGAACAGTAAAATTGTTCATGTGTTTCAGAAGCCAATTTGAGATGATTTGAGCGTTGTGAAATGACATGTTATCCTGCTGGAAACAACAGTCACGGGATGGGTATGCTGTCATAAATGAATGGCTACAGTGTTTAAATAATGCTTAATTTAAACTAGGGGCCCAAAGTGTCCCGAGAAAATATTGCTGAGCCCGAATTGTAGATACAATTTTATTCATGCCAACTTGTGATCCTACCATCCAAATGTAAAAGAAGAAATCAAACCAGGTGATGTTTTTCCAGTTTTCTACTGTCCAATTTTGGTAAACCTCTGTAAACTGTAGCCTCATATTCCTGTTATTAGCTGAGAGAAGTGCCATGTGATGTGGTCTTCTGCTGCTCATCTGCTTCAAGGTTCAATCTGCTGTGGATTCAGATATGCTACTTGAGTGTCTGCTGCCTTCCTATCAGCTTAAAGGAGTTTGGCCATTCTGAAACATTTTTCTGAAACATTCAGACCAGCCCATCTGACACCATCTGGCATCGTCAACCATGCTATGTTCAAAGTCACTTAAATCACCTTGATGCTTGGATTGAATTTCAACAGGTTATCTCCATCATGTGTGCATGCCTGATTTGCCTTGAGCTCTTGCCATGTGATTGGCTGATTACATATTTGTGTGAGGATTTCACATACCACCACTCGATGACATGGGTACTTAAGTACTTACATCAGTGATGATGAATAGATATTTTAACCCAAAAACCTATTGAGATTTGATTGTTTCAGAGAGACAGTTGTGGGCTTTTATTGTAACATACTCTCATTCATTTCTGTGTCCCCACAGCACAGGAGGAGAGAGAGCAACAAAGAGACACTGTGCTGCAGTGAGAAGAGACGCTGACTGAAATTACTCCAAACAGCATGCATGGAAAAGAAAAGAAAAGAAAAGAAAAGAAAGGAAAAATACTAATATAACTGATCGGTGGATATCTCTCGCTTTTTCCTCACTGGTCTGAACAACTCTCCGTTACACTGTATTGCTACTGTGCTTGCTGCCTGTGCTGTCTTATCTCGTCATGTGCTATCAGTGTCCCTTTTGATGCGGCAACGTTTTTAGTCGTGAATATGCTTTTCACTGCATGAGAAAATGCACAAGTGGCATGAGAGCACATGGAAAGTGTGAATTGCCAAAAACTAACATCAGTATGTGACGCTTGGCAGTCTTAAATAAACTGACCAGAAAATGCTAATGTATCAAATAGTAAGGGACAGATATTCATTGTCAAGCAAACTAATTTCTTTTTTGTTTCTTATGCATTACACAGTTGATCCATTGTGTATGTGATTCTTCTGCTCCAGTTTTTAGTAGGTGGGAATCACCACCTCCTTCACTTAGTAAAGATGAGTGAATAGGACAGCAGTGTACTGGTCAACCCCCAACCCATCCCATTAGAGAGAGATAAACACATTAATCCATTATTATATTTTATTTTTCAACCATTAATTCATAAAATTGCTAAAATGCTTTTGTGTTTTTCTATGTTGGAAATGCCAAAGATGACACATCACACTCATTAAGCCCAATTTAAGTGGTCAGTTGGAAAATTCTTAGTACACATTTTACTTTAAAACTTAATTCATGTTTTAATAAACATATAATTAAGTAATTTTAAATTATACTGACCAAATATAATTAAACACTCAAAAACATACAAAAAAAAAGTGAATTAAGAGATTACATACAAGATGACGACCATCTTTAGGTTATAGAGCACTGTACTACCAGGATTTGATTGCAAAAGTAACACAAGGAAGAGAGAGAGAGAGAGAGAGAGAGAGTTTTGCTCAGTGCAACCACTGAGTCTCAAAGGGCTTGATCCTTAAGTCAGTTCAACTATCTACAGCTGGGGTGAAGCAATTCCATCAGGTGTGGGCAGGAAACTGTCTGAGAGATTAAAACAGGGAGGATAGCTTATCAAACAAGTCTTCCCCTTCAACTACAGTACTATTTGGTTATTTGCCAGTTGAACCTAAGTCTTGTGGAATGATCACACTCTGCTCTTTAACGTGATGAACCTACAAAAATGACATAAAATTGTGCTGTTTCATTTATTAAACAGGGAAAGCAGAGACACACATCTACTTTTCCTCAGTTTCTGAAATACAAGTTACTTTTCATTATGAGTGCAAGTTTAATAGCAACAAATTCAGTACAGAAAACATAGGTTGCCAGGTCTCTCTTGGAAATGAGATTTTTAATCTCAATGAGATTTTTACCTGGATAAATAAAGGAAACGTTTAAATCAAAGACTCATGATCTCTGATATTTACCTCCAAAGCTTTCAACAATCTCACATAATATAACTATAATGTAGGACAAATTTAAACCCGCGTCTCTTCTCTCATCTCCCTCCACAAAAGCCAAACATCTTTGTTTTCCTCTTAGCTTTAAAAGGTGCATATCATCCATCACTTTATGCATCCAAACCCAGCACGGGTCCTCAGCTGTGTTTCAGTTCTATGCAGCCAAACAGAAACAAAGTAAAACAATCCCCGGTCACTGTGCCAAAAACGTTTACTATCCCCATATCTCACTAAACATATTGTTGGTGGGAACTCTTAGTTTCAGATTTGCTGACATTTTGGCAGAGTGCCGCTTGTACAAACTGGTTTGTTTCCCAGCATCTTCATTTTTGACCATCTGTGTTGGTAGCCCCTCATTCTGTAGCATGGACAAGGTGGGCTACCAAGGGCTCATCCATCTGTAGACTGTAGAGAGGAGAGCAGTGATGTGATGCTTTATCAGCAATTTATATTCTTTTTACAGGCACGTATTCAAACTTAATGTGCACTTATATGACATGCAAAGACTCGAAGAGACACAATTATGGGACATGTGTATGCATACTTGGTAAAAGCACGCAAGCACACACACACACACACACACACACACAGAGTCTTTGTTGCCACTCCAGCTCTTGTCTTCTCCTCTGGTGCCCCTTGTTGAGGGCTTTGATATTGTTTCCAAGCCTGGTTTCCTCTGACCCGCTTTGATGCTGGTGTCTAGTTGTCTTGTCATCTCCCCTCTCTTCTCTTCCATCTCTCTTTCTCTCCCTCCCTTTTGGTGTGTCGAGACAACGGGGGTGCTGGGAGCTACTCGCCACTCAGCATTCTTTATCTCTTTCTTCCTCTTCCACTGTCTTATTTTCTCCTTCTTTCTCTGTCCATTTTTCTTCTAACTTACTTCTCATTCTTATCTGTTCTGATGCACATCTCTTTCATGTGTTGCTCTCAGTTTTTTCTTAGACATTGGCCTTTGCTACTTTATATACTTTTCCACATTTTTCTATTGTAAACTTTATGTGTGTTGAATCTAAAACTAAGCTGTAGTATATCCTGTGGCTTTACGTGTTTGTCTGTCTAAGGGATGGGACTATTATTATTTGCTACTTTTTTTTCAAACAAACAAACACAACATTTCAACAATATGTTTTGCCATGCTTGCCATACAGAAACAATTTTAATCAGGTCACAACACCACAGTGAGTAACAGTTTTAACAGTTAAACTCACCTCGGTTATCAGAAAAATTAAATAAATAAAACAAATAAGAAATTCTTTAAAATAATATGTTTGCTTGTTTGAGCTTCTTAAACGTCATTATTATCTAAATTAAATGATCCTAAATTGAATCACGTTTTGTTATCGACAAAAAAAGCAACAACAACTCATTTGCGGATGTCGCCTCGGGCTAAAGAAAGGGAGAAGGTTTTTGTTTTGTTTTGGTTTGGTTTTTTGGCAGACATTGTGATTGGGGCTCCCTTTAGTACTACTATCAGCTTTCTTTTTTGCCTTACCACCAGATATTTTTTTAATGTTGTTTTTCCTCTTTGACATTTTATATTTATCAATCTTTCCCATTTTTTTTTTATTTATGTATCTTTTTTGTTTGTTTCAAGCTCCATCTGCCTCATAGCTGGGCAGCGAGTGTAATTATGCCATTTAATAAAATTTTTTATTAGCGTCGTGTGTGATCTCAGTCTCATCAAACTTAATTTCAATAAACATTTGAAAGTTATATTTTTCAAATGTCTTTATTTTATTGACAATAGCACTGATATTCTGGCTCTTAAATGTGTGTTTACATCTTTGGTTTCTGGGTACACACTGAATTTCACAATATTTGGCTTATAATTTAAATAATTCAGTTGGATTCGTAGTGCAACTTTTATTTATTTATTTATTTTTTACAGAGAACTACTTAAAGTCAACAATTAACCAGCCTTTTTGGTGCCTAAGCAAAATACGTAGTTAAGATGGGGGTTTTTTTTTACACCTTGGCTACCATTATTTGCTAATTTTGATAAAATTCATTTTAAATAGCCTAGAAAGTAAGACTCAAAAATATATTTAAGGGGAGAAAATTTAAAGACCTCATAGTGCCATATAACCCTATTAGAGCACTTCACTCTCAGACCGCTGGTTTACTTGGGGTTCCCAGGATATATTTAAAAGTAGAATGGGAGGCAGGCCCTTCCTAAAGCTCCCAGTTTGGATTTGGGAGACAGAAACCCTCTCTACTTTTAATATTAGACTTAAAACTTTCATTTTTGATAAAGCATATAGTTCGGACTGAATCAGGTGACCCTGAATTCTCGCTTAGTTATGCTGCGTTACTGGGTCTAGACTACTGGCGGCTTCCCATGATGCAATGAGTGTTTCATTGTCACTTTTCACTCACTATGTGCTCACATACCACTCTGCATTTAATCATTAGTTATTATTAATCTTTGGCTCTCTTCCACAGTGTTTTTTTTTGTACTGTCTTCCTCCCCTCACCCTATCATGGCAGGTGGCTGCCCCTTCTTGAGGCTGGTTCTGCTGGAGGTTTCTTCCTGTTGAAAGACAGTTTTTCTTTCCTGCTGTCACTAAGTCCTTACTCACAGGGGGTCATCTGATTGTTGGGGTTTTCGCTATATTATTATAGGATCTTTACATAACAATATAAAGCTTCTTGAGCTGACTGTTGCACTTTGGTGGTATATGTCACTGAAAAAAAAAGAACTGAAAATTTTAATTGAAAATTTATTTCAATGACTCCTTTAGTCACAGACATAATTATTAGTGATAATTAAGTATTATTTGTGCAATACCCCTTTGGTAAAGACAGATTTGTCTGTATGCTACCGTTTAAATTGTGTCTTCGAATGCATATTTTGTATACACAATATATATATTTCTTGCTGTGGTTTTGCTTTATCTTATCTGAGTTTAATCTTTATATATTTCATCATTATATTTGCTAGGGTACTATAATAGGGTATTATAACGGGGTATTTTTCCCAGTTGTAGTGCCTCCTATGGTACTCACATGGTCCATGATCTACATGTGTACATAGATGCTTAAGCGATAAAATTGAAATATGTCACACTTTTCAACAGTGTGGCTCAACAATGTGTTTTTAATAGTATTTAGGCTACCATAGGCTCTATGGTAAAAAGAATAAAATATACCAGGCACCAACAACACCAACAGAAATAGACTGAATTTGTTGTTGTTAGATGTTTTCATGGAATCTGCTGGCAATAAAAATATTATGAAATATTCCAAACCTTAACCTTTAATGTGCTTTGCTGCGTCTAATCCTCTCTCTCTTTATTGTTTTTGTCCTTTCTATCTCTTATTTAAAGCTCAAAATGTCATGCCGCATTGCATAAATAGCCTTTTAAAAACCAGTCCAACGAACATGTCAATTATTAAATATGTCTTCCATGCTCAGAGAATTATCACTCAATATCAGACACTCATTTACCTCACGTACACGTGTCGATGACTGGAATTTATCTGACACCATTCTTCATAATGCATTACAGCAAGTCTAAAAGTAAAGAACAGAAAGATCAAAGCAGCAAAAGACATACTAAATATCAAAGAGAGATGCTGACCCAGTAACTGACCATGCTGCTGATATACAGAAAGTAGTGTAGAGTTACAGACGAGGGTGAATTCATTGTGGTCAAGTGGAGATATTCTATATGCCCCATCTAGGCATTTTCTATTCTGTTTTACTACTCCCTTATGACATATCATTTTCTCTTTTGTCTTATTTTCTTAAATAACATATTACTCTCTATCTCAGAGGAACAACAGCGTCAGGATTTAGATGACAACATTGCAGCTGAAAGGAAATAATTAAAATTTAAAAGACAGAATCAAAGCTGAGGAGAGGAGCAAAAAGGAAGTAAGCCGTGTAGCTGATTGCTAGGTAATGAAAAAATAATCACTAACAAATTACTTTTTATCTTAGCAACTACATCACTTCTTTTCATATTACTGCATATAAATGTGCTTTTACTTTGTGTCCTAGATGTCCTTGAGCATGTTTATGCCCATTATGTGCATGCTTGCACTCAGAGGTTCATCAGACATAGATCATTTGGGTTCAGTCTTTCCCCATTACCCCACGGAGTGGCGAACTGTGAAAGCAAGCCATACAGACAGAGGTCAGGATGTAATTCAGCAAGATTATCATGCTGGTCACCGGATAATTACATTATTATACGAGAGCAGACAGGTAATGCAGTCAAAATGACCAGGCAGCACTTTTATTGGGAAAGCGGGTGTGCTGGTGGTAGGGGGTTGAGAGAGAGATCTTTGAAAATCTCTGTAATTTTATTTAATAGCATGCGCTTATTAGGAAATTACACTGCTACTTTGCTGTAGTCATGTACTGCGAGGGATGGAACCTTTAGGGGAAAAAAAATCCATGAGTTCGAATGTTTCTGTTGAATTTCATCATTAGTCATTTTTCATTTTGGGCAACAAGCTAATTTTGTTGATATTCACGTTAATTATCTGGTTGTAGCCATTATGAAACGCCTCACCACCAAGAGGAATGAAGTGGAAATGCAGGGCAAAAAGAATACTCATGTAGCACTTTACTTCCACGCGGAGTTGAATGTCCTCTGTTTTGATGGAAGCTACTTAGTTCAGAAATAATTTGTTCTGGAAGGATGCATATCCTCCGGTAATTATGAGACATACCGAGTTTTGTGGTGTCCTTCCGATGTATCATGCAGTCAACTCACACAAACACGCATTCACAGAAACATACATACAGTAGGTGCTTTCAGCCATAATAACAGAGTGAGGGTCTTGCCCCTCTTTATGAGAAGTATCTGGCCTCAGGATTAAATCTGTCTGCTCCAATCAGATGGTAGCATTTTGAGAATAATTACAAGAGCCACAATAGTCTTAATTGTAGCCCCGAGACCCAGCAATCTTAATGACTTTGGTATGTACTAAAAGTGTCTGGATGTTTGTTTCCATATAGGCTGTCATGTAAATGTATTTGCAAAACTTTGTCTCAATGTGTCGAAATGACACAAGTGACATTCCGAGGACGATTGGGATATTGTGTGTATGTGAGTTTAACAACATTTCTGTTTGTATATGCATGTTCGTGCATTGAATTTACAATCTCTCCATCACAGAATTATTGTTTTTGGGGGTGTCTGAGTTTTGTTTCCACACGACTGTGGAGATTTCACTTGGGTTAGGATACTACACGCACAGACAGACACACACAACTGTAAAGAGTTTAGAAAAATACTTCCTTCTTATGCATGGAACCCACCAATGAAACCACCATGTAACCATCAAAAATTCAGTAAAATGTAGCAGGAAAAGAAATTATTCTAGTAAAATTGAACACATTTAGATTTAGCTGAATTAATTATGTTTAGCCACTTTAAAGGGAAAACAAACAAACAAACAATATTGTTAATATCAGATAACATTTATCATTCTTAAGTTTGTCAAACACCTTTGTTCACAATTACCAATTACTCATCCAGGAGGCACAGATCAACATTTACTTTCCTTTTCGAATCACATTTCTGGATATCCATGACTAAAGGCATGGGACTCTTTTTTTAAGCTCAAGCAGCTGCTAAGGTTAGTTTAAAGGCTAGTTAAAAAGCTCCTCTGTTTATAAAACTAGTGCCCAACTTCTAAATCACTGTGTTTGTTGGGTATTGTATAGTGGGATTAATTGCAGGTTTAAAACTTATAATAATAGTGTCATGATTTTGATTTCAAACTGTTTTAGATATACTGAAAATAGAAGCTTCTCGTGGTGGGTGTGTTCTTTTCAGGCTCACTGAGTCCAAGTCCAGATGCCTTTCAACTATGGTCTGTACTTGCTCTCATGAGTACAAGTCTATATGAGAACCTGAGTCTGACAGTTCAGACTAACAGGGAGCGGCATACCAAAATAATCTAGATTCATTACATGGTCACATATCAGATCAATAATGTCTGTATGCATGGTGTATCTTACATGTGTTCTAGTAAAAATGATACTCATGGGGTTTTCATATTGTCAGTAACAGTAAAACAAAGCACAGAGAAAGCCAGTGATCAGTCTCAAATTAATGTTATTAGCAGCATTTTTTTCTTTCTTTTTTTGACCCATGTATCTTTCCTTCTTCTAGATAAGGGTGACAAAACAAGGCAAATGTAATTTTCAGGCAGCTGTACCCAGCTGCTCAGCACACCACTTCAAGACCACCTGAGGGATGAAATTCTTTCAGTGTTCTTTGGCTGTTTCCCCTGGGTCTCCTTCCTGTTGGCCTTAACCTCCTTTATGGAGACGCTTGAGCAGCATCCTTGCCAGGTTCAACAGGCTCAGCATTGAGGAGCAGCTCAACTCACATGTCCTCTTGGAATTCTAAGTGTCTTGCTTTCTTACACAGATTGTGCCAGCAGCCTGCAGAGAAGAATCACTCAGTCTCGGATCTTTGTTCTTACTCTTTCAGTCACTGGTGACTTTAAGTGAGGTTTTACAGGGAGACCTAACACTGAGTAGATATATACTGAGAGCTCTGTCTTGTGGATCAGCTCTTTATTTACCACCACTAGCCAAAGGACTTACTGCAGACTTTGCACCTTACCATCTTCTGATCTTCTGATCACTTTAAACTTGTGTAACACTCCAGACATACTACTTCAATGGACAGGATTCTGCTCTTTTATAGAGCAATGTTTATGATGCTTTTATACCAGGAGATGAACAATAAATTAAACCAAAAAACAATGTATGCTGCAAAGAAAATGCATTTCTAAGTCTAGACTAAATGTTTTATTGATTACTAAATAAAGAAAAAAAACAAAATGGCAGTTCAATCAATACTGAAAACAATTAGTGTTAAAAGCTAAAAAAGTATGGTCATGCATAACACATATAAATAATCTTAGAGCATAAGGATGGAGCTAGATGATGGACTCTGACCAAAGATTTAAGGTTCATCTTGGTGGAAAGTCAGTTACAGTGAGCAACTTAATAGTCCTAGGTCATAATGCAAAAAAGAAACAAGTGCGGTTTGATTTTTGTGAAACATACCAATTTCCACCCACTTTTTTGTCGTCTTGTAAAACAAATTTTACAACTGTTGCCCTGCCCCCAAGTTATGATGGGCTGTGTTAACCACAACATGCTTGTAGTATTCAGAGGCAGAGCTGTTTCAAGAGAGATCTTATCCACCCTGTGGTGCTTTTTTGTGTGGCTAAAAAGGCAAATTGCAGGGTTAAGAAGGGCTCTATTAATGACTGCACTTTCAGAGAAGAGAGAGAGCAAGAGACACAGTGAAACGAAGAGTAAGGCGAAGCAGCTATTTGCAAGTCTAATAGCATCCTGGCTGTAATGAACAGTGTTTCTGGTCATCCTTGGAGCAAGGTGGGTATAATAGCCTATAACATATTAGAAATAGGAAATGGAAAGAGACTGAGGTGATCAGGTCAGTAAAGGGTGCTAATAATAAATACTGAATAGGACAGGATCAATAAACAACTCTGAACTGGTTACATTGGAGTCATGTGGTGCTTTTGTGCATGTCTGTCTCTGTGCTTGCTTGTGTGTGTGTGTGTGTGTGTGTGTGTGTGTGTGTGTGTGTGTGTGTGTGTGTGTGTGTGTGTTTATCTGGAA
>VUQG01045398.1:35886-63167 GCA_015106755.1 Etia nguti | reverse complement strand
CCCCCCTTCTATAAAGTTGTAGTTTACAGACTTTAAAATGTAAACTTATTAATATATTAAATTATTATAGATAAAGCTACCCAACAGCATATATATGTAATTAAAATAATCTCAAGCTGCAACATTAACGATGTATGATAAATCAGTTATTACCTTCCAGCAATATAATGTATTTGAGTGCCTTCAATTTAGGAACATATTTTAGTTCCAGTTTGAAGGAACCATACAGTGTTTGATCCCAGGTCACCCAGTTCCACCATTCTTTGAACTATGACAACACTGGACCAGTTGGTGCCAGATATGCTGTGACAGCCAATTGAACACAATGACCCAAAGAGGCAGAGGAGTAACTCTGACTGGATGTAAAGGTGTTTCTAAAAGAGGTGTTTTGAAGCAGGCCAGAGTCAAGGAAAAACAGAAGTAGAGTTTATTCAGACAGACTGAAAACAGATCAGGAAATTACCTTTGAGCAAAGCATAATGTTGCTGCAGATAAACTGCTTTTCATGTAGCAGTCACCCAAACATCTTTTCATTTTCAGTAATCCAAAGCACCTCAGTGTGCTACACCTCTGGACAACAAGCAGATCCTGATGTCATTACAACGCTCTTCTTTTTTTCCCCTCCTTTCTAAACATAATATTTTATGAGTATGTGGAAAGAAACAAGGAACAACATCTGGCAAAAACGTGTGTTTTTAAAGGGACTTGAACAAACCTGGTTTTGTGGGACTTTGGGTAATAGGTCAGAGAGGCTTAGCTCAGGGAAACTTTGGGCAAATATAAATGAAGCTTTCAAGCCTTGAGAAAAAAAAAGCAAGAAACTGGAGGCACACGTGAAATTTTCAGGAAGCTGCTTTAGGGCTACTGTCAGAATGTGCGTAACACTTTTCAAGAAAATTGCTTTAAGTACTGGTTACAGACAAAAGCAGTAGAGTTTTTGAGCTTGTTCCAGAGTGGTTTGCTTAAATGTTAACTAGGACCAAGCTAGGGTACAGCTCATCAAGACTTTAAGAACACTTATGAGATTCTACGATGTCTGTGCCTAATTCAAAGCGTCAGAATCGATCATACAAGCTGCAAATTAAGGCAGAGTAAATAATTGAGGAGAAATAAATTGTGTCAGATTTTAAAGGATTCCATAAAAGCACCAGTAGTATTACCTGTAACAACAATGTAGCCTTTCTGTTTTTCCACTTACCTCACCACCGAGCTGCTTTATAAAACAGCTTTTTTGTTGATGCCATGCTGTCATAGCCAAGAGGTGCTGCAGATGAAGGTAAAAACCAACGAGAAATAAGGAGCAAGCTGGCACAATCTCATGCTGCGCAAATGCATGTAATGTCTCTCTTGAGGGGATGACTCAAATACCTTTAAAGAAACACTTTGAAATTTAATCAGATGATAATTTGAACGCTACGCTCATGGCTGTAAACTAAATGAGAAGCCAGTTAGCATAGTTGCATGCTGGCCCAGTGTTTATGCTAACTGGGGTAAATGGTAGTAGCAAAAAGAAACAGCTAGCTCTCCTCTTATAAGCACTTCAAAATTTTAATAGTGATAATTAATAGATTTTTGTTATTTAATCCATACAAATTTGGGAAAAAAACTTTAGGACATAACAATAACAAATTTTCCACCCAACTTTAACTTTGACCTTTTGGTTTTGCTTTATTTCTGATGAATCAAAGAGATATGACGACACTTAACCATATTTCCTCCTTTGTGAAGAAAAATCTTTGAATGTGGATTTTTTTTACCTAGCCAGACTAGCTGTTTGTTGTTTACGCTAATCTAAGCTAACCAGTAGCATTGTACCTACCATAAAGACATGCAAATGCGAGTGATAATAAACCTCTTTTTTACTTACCAAGTAAGCATTTCGTGTATTATATAAAATGTAAACTCGTCTGTAATTTAACAGTTTATATTTTAATCATCTGCATGAACTTTTTCGCACTGAGAAAAAAGGATCCAGCTTAGCCATGGTCTTCTCAGGCAACCCGCTATAATGTAAACTGCTATTTTGGATTAAATTATCCACTAAATCCCTGGTATATTTTGCCATGACAATTATGTTAACAGCATACTTGGAAGACACTGCTTGCTAAATATTGCATTTATTCTCATTTCAGTCAGTTCTGTTAAATCCAATCAAAATTGATGATCTCAGTGTGAGCAAGATGTCCAGTCCAAAAGTACCTGACAATACTTCTCTTCCTCATCATATAATCTTTGCATCTTTTCCCATCACTGGATTCTGTGAATAGGCTGAGAAATAATTTAAAGCTATTAAATCATGATTTGGCCACTACATACTGAAGCTAACCATTTTTTAGATCAGAACAGACTGAGGAAGAAGAGGGATACATAATACCCCTGTTTTGGACTTTGAATAAAGGCAATGCTTTGTTCTCTGTGTCTGTAAATGGTTTGGATTAGGACTACAGATGCAAGACTTGGAGGCATAATATTCTCAGCGGAGCATGGCAATAGCGCTAACCACTGCAGCCTCTGTCCTGGAAAAACAGTATCTGGGAGCTGAGGAGTCTTGGAAAACAATGGTGCAGATGACTTTATTTAGTACCTTTTACAGTATAGCACATCCCAAAAGCAAAATGTCAAATCTTTAAGGTAAAATCCCAAAGATTTTTATTCTATCTGGCCTGACTTGCGACACCGTGTATGCTCAGTGTTAACCTTTCAGATGCATTTTAAATGCATCTGAAAAATAACCTGTTGACGTCTTCCTCCATGGTATCCAAGTCCAAGCTCTGTCTTTTATGAAAATACGAACTGTACCATTTTTTAAAGATTGACGATCATTGCACATTTCACTGAAGAGGCCATAAAGTTCAACTTTCCAATTAACCTATCCCCACTAACTGCATGTCTTTGGAATGTGGGAGGAATGTGGAAGGAAGCCAGAGTACCCAGGGAGAACTCACACAAACACGGGGAGAACATGCAAACTCCACACAGAAAGACCCCGGCCTGATGGTGGAATTGAACTCAGGACTTGTGCTTATTTTTTTTATTTTTTTTTTAAATAACAGATTCAACAACTGTCAGCAGTGGCAGTTCATCAATAGAGGGCGCTAGGGCCGTAAAAATATTGCCAGGAACAAAATCTAAAACAACATACATTAAATACATAAGTACAGTTTCCTCATATAACATGTGTGGTTGCTGGCAGGAGCTGGCCAAATTCCATTTTTTGTACAAATTTCATTACATTATGCGTTAACTTCTTGTGTGGACGCCTGATAAATGGGAGTTTTTCAGTCACAAGGGTTTGAGGCTGAGTTTCAATTGGAGCTCAGGGCGCAATTTTGATCAATTAGCATTTGGCTACCGGCCTTGTTTAAGGATTTGATTGGACAGTTCGGTGTCATACACAGACACGCGTCACACATCATCACGGCACAGGCGGTCTTGTCTTGAAGAATACTGTATTTGAACACAGAGAGGTTTTCGTGCTTTAAGAGCATATGGGACTCAGGTGACTCACAAATATCTACACAGTGTAAATATCTATGTTTTTAAAGTTATAAAAATATTGATATTAAAGTGTTTGTGTTTTTTTCCTGACCTGTAAGATGCTTTACATTATTTGACTCATCGGTTCCAATCGTTTGTTGTTTTTTTGTATGTGTCTTCCGGCTTCAGAAGTTAAAGAGTTAAAAAAATTAATATGTGTACAAATATAGCACAAAGGTAAATGTTAAAAAGACACCATTTTTGTGTGTCTGTGTGTGTATTAAAACATTCAAATATCTCCGCTGCTACCAGAAACTATGACAGCAGTGTTGCTGTCGTTGACTAAATATTGGTTTTCCTTCTTCCACTCCTGATGACGACGATGGTGACTCTCTGTTATCTACAGCTTTGTGCAATCCCATTTATTCCTATCCTTTACACCGCCACAAAATGTTCTTGTGTCTTTTTTCTGTTCTTCTTCAAAAGGGGAATAATCAAACTATCACTCATAAAAAAGGAAAGTAAACTGCTGTTTTAAAGACAGAATGCAGTACCATTAATGGAAAATCCTAAATCATACTTGTTTATTGAATCAAATAAAAAATTAAAGCAATATTATAAGCACTTGATCTACTTTGTCACTATACTGTATAAAACATCAGGAAATTCAACAGAATGGAGACATAAATCTCACAGCAGGCATTTTGCGTAACGCAATGCCATGAATGTGCTTGGGTCTGATATACTGTCTTTCTTCCACATTAACAGCATGTATTTATTAAACACCCACTCACATAGCAAGATAACGTCTTTCCATTAGCTCCTGAAATGGGATACTTGATTTCAAAAATAAGGCTGAAATATGACTAAACTGTTTGTGCAACAGACTGTTAGAGACTTCAGGAAGCAAACTGTTAATAAAATGAGCTATAATGAGTGAAAACATAAGAGCTAACTGAGGGTATACGTGTATACGGCCAATGTTTCAGATAATTCCCTCCTGTAAACAAATGTGTGTAGGCAAAAGTAGGGAGATAAAAGATTGACCCGTGACGTCTGCTGACGACAGAATTGGTTGACGACCTTGAAAGGCGGGTTATGCACTCTGGCCCGATCATGTTTTGATTGGTTAAACAAATAACAAAGGAAGAAGAGCAAACATCAGAAGGATGTATGGAACCTGGGGGATTTAGGTCAGACTATCTTTGTTTTTTTTTGTGATCTTAGAATGAAAGTACAGAAGCTAATAATATGATGACAAAAATGTTTAGAAAAATGTAAATTATATGCCAAAGTTATAACGTCACAGTCTTCTTTAATCTGTACAAAAAATTCTTCGATCTGAATGTCGTCATGTCACAAGTTAAGGTTCATTAATTCCTCTCTTTTTACACTGAGACTCCTACTACACTGTGCATAGTATTACACATACTGTATATGTAAGCTGCTGTATGAAAATGGAAACATTAACAAGGTCACTTAATGGTTTAAAAAGTCTAATTTTAATGTCCCTAGGGCACCTTCCTCTATGGGTATATTGTAAGCAGACACATTAAGAAGAACTGGACATGGGTTTCAAAGAAGACTCTGACATCAGCCAAAACTAAGTTAGTATTGCCACTCACATTTGTTTTGGGCACAGTGCTCTGGTGGGATTTTATATTCCATCTGGTCTACAAATCCCCCAGGAAGAGACAGGATGTGTCTGTGGTAAGTAGCAAGAAATAAATGGTTGGCTAACTCTGACATTCCTGACCTCCAGTCTTGACACTTGTCAGCCAACATGTGTTGTATGTTTGTAATAAACTAAACGGTCTAGTGAATAGGCCCTAGCTGACAGCAATGCGTACAATTAACTATCTTTAACCTTGTGAGGACTAAGTCGTCCATGGTGATGACTTTAACCCTAATCCCTTGCTATCAGAATATTTAATGTTTTTACTGCCAAATCTTAGCAGGAATCAGGAAGCTAAGAAATAATCATTCTACCTGAAACTGACATGGATTAAAAAGTGTCTACTGTAAAAACAAAAAGGTTCTACTTGACTTTCAAAAAAACATAAGGTTAGGGTTAATGTTTGAAAGAAGGGTTAGGGTCATTTCCAACCACAGTGTGTTAAAAAAAATCAGCATACAAAGCAGTTTGTTTGCCAGGTATCTGTATGGTGAGAGTGAGAGTCAGTACGAGGCATAAGGCAAAACAGTTAATCCATCAAACAGGATGAGACTTGCCAGGTTAACTAAAAGCCAACTAAGCTGTCTAAGAAGTGCATTAGAGTCAAGAAGGGTGTTTGTACCAGTATGACTGTTTGTGTTGGTGGTTGCAGTATGACTGGATGGGGGAGTTGGAAGAGCTGAGGTTCTTTGCAGTTTTATTAAAGCCCCATTGCATAATTCTCAGAGGGCATCTTTGTTCCCAAATACACTTTTTTAAAAACAAATACGAGTTACTGTTAGTATTGTTAGTATCTCAAGAGGGCATCTAATAATAGAAGTGAGTGCGTCTGTACTTGTATTACTCATATTGTGGGGACATGATTATATTGTGGGGACCCACGCACATTCAAATCAAAGTATGAAAATCTGGTTAAGGTTTATGTAAGGTTCAGGCTAGACAAAGTTTAGAGTAAAGGCTAAGTTTACAAGAGTAGTAGTTTTTCAGTGTGTGTGTGTGTTTGTGAAGGGTCAGCTGCCCATGAAAACTGTTCTTGGAAGAGCATTTCCAACATTTCCAAAAACAAAACAGGTCACAGTTGAAGTAATTGTGTGTGTGTGTGTGTGTGTGTGTGTGTGTGTGTGTGTGTTTTGTTTAATCATAAATTTCATCATTTTATAGCATCGACACATGAAAAATGTCAGTGCCATGTGGGTACCATGAAAGGTGAAGGGAAATAAACCTGTTCAGATCACCCAGTGGACTGTTTACATGGCAGGATTGAACTCTCCAGGGGTCTGTTGGTCAGCTGGTAATGCTAAATCCAGTTACAGCATGAGCGCCCAATCCATGGTAACGCTTTAGAAAGGGTACAAACACTGTATCTAACATACGCATTTAGCAATCATACCAAAGATCCAACTGATACCCACCTAAGACCAAAGTTTCAAACAATTTACATTTACATGTGAGTACTTATGATTTTTATTTCGTGTTCTTCCATATGCATAAGAAACTTGTGATGCACAGGAAGTACTTATCTATCTCCCGGCCAGTGGTTCTTTGGCGAGAATGCCAGCTCTTTTGAGGGTATTGCCTGTGATCAAAGAAGCACACATTTTACCCATTTCAGTTTTGGCAGATTGCTAGCGTTACCAGAGGAAATAAATCAATTTGATTCATTAAGTCCATCTGGGGCTTACATAATATGCATATGTGTAGGTGTTTGTGAGTTTGAATGGAGCAGCCGAAACCAATTAGTATGTGGGGCGAAGAAAAGAACCTCTGTAGACTTCATGTGACTGTTGCAGTGAGTAATCACTCTGAGCTCTGCATTTCCTCAAATGCTAGCAGCACTACAGTTCTTGCAGTACAATTTCCAGCAAAATTATGCTTGAAAAATATCTTGGGACCTACAATTAGTCGCAAACTCCAGTAACTTCTAGCTCATGAAGATACCAGGGCTTCCTGGCATTTTTAACAAGCTGTCTATTGATATATGCAAAGATGTGATCTACATGAAGAAACAGTGAAGTCTTTACAGGGAGCAGTGTACAGACTTTGTCCTACATCTCCTTTTTTTTCTCCTTTCATTGCAGGAATTCTCTCTGACTCAGGTATGTGTCGATTGAGAGAGGCTGAAACTCTGGTAAATGAGCCATGGTCCATTCAATTAGCAGGGAAAGAATGTTTAAACTTAAACTGTGATCCCTGTCAACCTCACGTTAGGTATTTACTGTATCCAGCAGCAGTGGTAGGAAACAAAATACCTTTCAAAGAACAGATTCTCGTGTTTCACAGCAAAAAATGTGAAAGTGAAGCAGCTATATGGAATTTAATCATCATTCACAACATCATTTACAATTACACTTCACTGCTTTGATGCTGTTGTGGCAATAATTGTAGTACCAGTTATCCCAATGTGTTGATGGCGTTCTTTGATGGCAGCTTCTTCCAGCTCAGGGCCCTTGCAAAACTTAAGAATGTTTTTTCACCTGCTGCAGGAAAGTAGTTCATGCATTTATTTCACCAGGCTTGACTACTGGAATAGTCCTTATTTTGGTATCAGCCAGGCTCTGCTCTCTCGTCTTCAGCTTGTTCAGAATGCTGCAGCCCGACTCTTGACAGGCACACTTAAACGTGACCATATTACCCCGGTCTTCGCTCGTTTACATTGGCTTCCAGTACATTCTAGAACTGATTTTAAGATTTTATAGCTTGTTTTTAAGTCTCTAAGTGGAGATATCATCTGAATTTCAGGAGCGGGACCACTCCTCCTTCACGTCCCTTACGGCCTCAGGCTGTAAATGCCCCCTTCACCAATACCCGCTGTTCTCATTTTCATGCCCCACCGTCCCCCCCCATTTTCCCTCTCTTCTCCTCTTCTACTCTCCTCCTTTTCCTTCATTCACTTCTGGTTAGTACATGGGGATCTGCCCGGCCCGGGAGCAGTCGCCAGTCCCCTTCGAGGCCTTCCCCAAACCGCAGCACCAGTTCATACCTCCTCATCCCTCATCGCTCATACTTACCGAGGAAGTGGTCCCAGCTAGTGAAATGGATTAGCTCTCTCATACCTCTCTGATCTTTTAGCTGATATTCAAAACAGAACTCTAAGGTCAGCTGATAAATTGCTTCTGATTGTTCCTAGAAGCAGACTAAAACAGAGGAGACCGGGACTTTGCTATTGTTGCGCCTAAACTTCAGAACAGTTTGCCTCTTCAAATTAGGACCTCTCCAACACTCTGCATTTTTAAAACCCGCCTGTGTGTGTGTGTGTGTGTGTTTGTTTATTATTTACTTTTTCTCTTTGTACAGCACTTTGGTCAACCTGTGTTGTTTGCTTATAAGTAAATTGATTGATTGGTTTATTGATTGATTGATTGATTGATTGATTGGTCCCTGTACTGCTGTACCAGTTGAAGTAACAGAGGCAATAATAGCAGCATTAGCAGTAGAAATATAGCAAAAACAAAGGTGTAGCATTAGCATCGCCAAAGAGTATTGAACCTGTATCCTCTCTAATGGCCAGTGAGGACAACTCCTCTGTATAAATCTGCATTTATACAGAAATCTATCAGCAAAGAAGCTGACCACTCACTATCATCTTAGTCAATTTTTTTTTTGATGGCTTTATGATCAAAATTGATCACTCCAACCTCATCTTTACCATTCACCGTCACCTACTGGTGGCTGTAACATTAGTAATGACATTAGTAATGAAAGTCTTATTCTTATAGGGGTTATCTGCTTCCATCTCACCCTGTTCCTAGCATCCTCTTCTATCTCACCAACCATCTCCAGTCATGATATTAGTAGTGAGAATAGCAGTCTAGTGATGGTACTAGGTATAGTTCAAGTAGTAGCAATCATAATTAGACTAGAGCCAATATTAGTGGTCATAGTAGCTTAAAAGCAGTGCTAGCTGTCACACAAGTAACAGTAACAGTAATAATAGTTCAGATCAGTTCTGTTCAGTTGTATTTATGTCACACCAAATCACAACAGTAAAAGCTCTACCATGATAATAATAATAATAATAAACATTAGTAACTGTAGTAGCACTAGTACCAGGATTAGCAGTATAAATGGGGTCAGACAATGCAAATATTCTCTAGTAAAATGAGAAATATATGATATTTTTGTGATGTCAGCCTAACTTTGATAATTGTACTGTATTGTTTCTAACGATTTCCTGCGCTGAGACTGTAGATGCAAATTAGCTCCATGGCAAACTCTAATTCAATAGTTGTGTTGCACGTGGTGCCTGGGAAACAAACTAGAACATTTAACTAAACAATAACAATTTTGTACTAGAACAAAATAGCAGAAGCACAAGTGTCAGTAGCAGTTTCAGCAGCAGCAGTGGCACTGGAAGTGCTCAACGGGAGTCATGCACACAACGAGCCTCCTCAGTGTGGCATTGTGAGTGTGTTTTTATACATCATAATAGCCAGTGACTGTGCTGTATGCAAGTACACACTGAAACACTTCTAATGTTTACAAGCAGGCTGAAAGTGGATCATTTATCCAAACACTGAACGGTAATCTAACCTACGCAGGCAAATCAAATTAGGCTGGAGCCAGTAAAGTTCCTTCAGCCCGCGGAGGTGTTTATATGAAGTCTGCTCAGCTGGAGTGAAAGCAAAACTTCTCTTACTGATGTCATTAGGCAGCATGTAAACACGCTCACTTGCCTGCTCAATAGCTCCCTCATTCACTCAGTCACTCGGCCACTTATCCAGACATGGTCATCTGTAAAAGGCGAAAATCTCAGCATGCTTTCTGGGCAGCAGCTGCTGATGCTTTTCCCTTCAGGAAAATTGTGCTGTTAAATTTTAGCAGCTTTAATGCCATAATGTATGATTTATCATATGTCAGTCTCAAACACAGTGGTCTCTATGGTAATTTCGTGTAAAAGCTATTTATTTCTACATTGTGATGCAGGAAAGAAAATGAATGCAACTCTGACTGAGAATATTATAGACACCTCTTATTGCAGTGTTTCAGTGAACACACATGGCACACTCGCTGGAAGGGCAATGGAAATATTACCAGTTGCCAAATGCAAATGAAGCACATCAACACAATGTTGAAAATGACTTGAGCCTTCAATAGCCTCAAGAGCAGTTGCTGGGATATGAAAGTGATTTTATGATCGAGCCTCACTGGCACACATGCTCTCTCTTGCGTTTACTCGCACCTTCTTTCCACTGACGCCAAGCCCTAAGGCCGGCCTCCCGTCATCGAAGGCCAATTACGACGCGGCGAGCAGACGAGCCTTCGTGAGCCCTGATTTCACTGGTATAACATGCCGAACTTCTATCACGTGACGGTTAAGCGAACCAACGACTACTCTAGAGAGAGAGAGAGAGAGAGAGATCTTGTGAGAGCTGTGTATGACAGAGAGAGTGTGCGAAGACCGTGTGGTGGAGTTCTATTGCCATTACGCACTATTACGCACGGAGTTCCAGGAGAAAAGCGCTCAGCTTTAAAGGAGCGGGGTCTGGATTGCTTGCATATACAGGTGGGTGTGTAGGCGATTTGCTAAAAGATACTTGTTTATATGTGACTGTGTGTCTTCTGTTTATCCGTGTGGAGTGCAGTGAAGCGTGGCTCTGATGAAAGACGTCTGACATGCATGCACGCAAAGCTGTTACCGGATGATACGTAGAAATATCTAGCGAATTGGCGCAGTATTACAAGAAAAGAAAAAAAGGTAATCCCGTGCCTGTGATCGGACAAGCTGTCACAGCCTGCAGCGTTGAACATGCAGTGAATTCCGAATTAACCTCCACACCTAACTAAGCAGGCAGCGTGGTTAAGAGCAGGAGAGCCCCATGCTGTCAAAATTCTTGTTTGATGTTTAATGGCTGCAGGGTTACTCCAGGGCAGATCGTTTAGACTTGGCCAAACCTATCCCGAACTCTGTTCCAAAAACCTTTTTCTCCCCCCTCCCATAAGGTATCACATAGAAGCAGCAGCTGCAGAACACCAGACCCTCAATGTCATATGATGTTACCTTATTCTGGCCTGAGATCATACATTAGATAAAAGTTCATATATGTGTGTGTGTGTGTGTGTGTGTGTGTGTGTGTGTGTGTGTGTTGTTTTGTTTTTTTCCTTAGGATCTCTGCACTTCACAACTTTTTCATGTTTTTATTCTTTTACAGAAGAGGGCGCACTATCATTTTGTCTCTAGTCCCGTTTTCACGCAGCTTTTTAAGGTTTTAAAAGCGGATTACAGAGTCGCGTTTAATCATCATAAGCCACTCATTGCATGTGAGTGCATTTGATAATGTCTAGTGTGTTTTTTTTTGTTGTTGTTGTTTTTTTTATCCATGTAAATGTAGAGGTGGCGCATTGTTTTTCTGGCATAAAAATAGACACTAAATCCCTCACTCTTCCTGCAGTGACACTGATTGACTCCAAAACTGCACAACGCTTTTGGGCTCTAGCTTTAATGTCGAAGGTCTGCTGTGTTGAAAATCTTATTGGTACACACTTTCAATTAGTTTCCTCTTTGAGAAAAAAGCTCTTCAAAGTACCACAAGTAGAAAAACACGTTAAATGACCATGTGGCTTTAATGTTAGAAGAAACGGGAAACCCAAACTCCACATGGTCAACTTGAAGTCTGAACCAGCAGCTGCAGCATCCACACTCCCGCACACATGCGCAGTCTTTAAATTCCACTTCCTTCACACATGATTGACTTTCCTTTTGAAGTGCCATCAGCTGCAGACCTCTTAAACAGGCAGCAGGTAGAAACCACAAAGAATAGGAGATCATTCTCAGTCTGTGTGTGCTGGTTTACTTATTTTTTTTCTCGTTAAAAAATTAACCTGACAGTTTGAGTCAAACAGACTCACAGACAGCGTTGCTGTGTTCGTGTCACGCTGGAAGTTTTTAGGATTAACCATCACCCAAGAACACAAGCCTGTTAAAAGTTCCATTTCATTAAAGTTGAACACAGTCCGAGCAGCTGCCACTAGATGGAGGATTGTGGAGAATCTCTTTCAATTTCATACCTAATAAACTGAATCATTTGTGTTTTGTAGGAACAAGAAACACACTTGAACATTCACAACAGCCCGATCTTCAGAGCAGAGTGAAGCAGAGCCAGCTGCCATTCATCCGCACAGGAATGGTTGATCACTTACCATTTGGTGAGGAGACCTTCCTGTATTACACCGGCTCCCCAAAGTCTGACTATAGCTGCCTCTATTGCCACACTAATGGTGGCATCATGGTGACTGACGCGTGTACCTACCACCACCACCACCACCCGTACCAAGGAGTGACTCTTTCCTCCTCTCCTCGGCTCTCTGAGGACGACCTTAGTGACTCCTCCAGCCCTCGTTCGTCCCTCTGCTCCAGTCCTGAGTCCTCGTCCCCGGTGTCACGACATGTCCTTAGCTCCAGCTACGAAAGCAGGAGCAGCAGGAGCAGTGGGAGCTGCAGCTCCTCGGGAGGAGAGAGTCAAGACAGCCTGCTAGACCTCCTGCTGTCTCAGGCCTCCCACACCACCTCATTAAGTTCTAACACCAGCAACAGCAGCAGCACTCTTTCATCTCCTCTTTCATCCTCTCTCTGCCTGTCCTCTCCACCTTCCTCCACATCTTCTTCTCCTACTGTTCCCATTTTACCTACGGGGCTGGCTTGGGAGCAGCAGCTGAGTGTTCTCCAGCAGCAGGCCAAAGAGGATTCTTATGAGTTCCCAGTCTTCCTCGATGAGTTGCAGGATCCTGCGGCGTTCCTGTTTCAGCCCACTCTAGAGGAGATTGAGGAGTTCCTAGAGGAAAACATGGTTTTGGCAGTGGAAAAAGAAGAGGAAGGGTGCGATGAGGCGATGTCCCCAACATTAGAGGATGTAGATGCAGAAAATTCAAGGACATTAGCAGGAGAACTAGTGTTGCAGAACTCGGATCAAACTGTGCCTGTGGCTCATTCTCCACTCTCCTCCCACACAGAGACCAAACATGCACCATGTTCATCAGACATGGACAGCTCATCATCATCGGTAGATGCTAGCTGTGTAACTAGCTCTGCTAACAGCCATGCAGAAGGGATCAAACAGGAGGACTCTGGATCACTGCCTTGCTCATCCGAAAGTTCCAGCTCTGCTTCTCCTGTGCCTGTCATCCTACAAATCCAGCCTATACAGATCAAACAGGAACCAAACTCTGGTGCCATATCAGAATCTGACACCCAGAATCCCGAGAAATCCCAATCCCAACAAACCCTGGCCCCAACTGATATCAAAATAGCTCAGCTCCTGGTTAACATTCAGGGGCAGACTTTTGCCTTAGTGCCTCAGCTGCTTTCTCCAGCTAACATCGCAAGCTCAAGCAAAGCCGGGATCACCACTTCGTCCAAATTTGTCCGGATTGCGCCGGTGCCCATCGCAGCTAAACCCACAGGGCTTGTGGAAGGTGGGTTAGGTGGAGGTTCAGCTGCAGGGGTACTTTCTGGAGGTCAGAGGTACCAGAAGAATGCAGTCGCAGACCTTATTAAGATGCACAAGTGCTCTTTTCCTGGCTGTAATAAGATGTACTCCAAGAGCAGCCACCTTAAAGCCCATCTGAGGAGGCATACGGGGGAGAAGCCATTTGCTTGCACGTGGCCTGGCTGTGGATGGAGGTGAGCGGGACCAAATGTTTTTATAGTAAAGCTGGTAGTTTAAATGAAGTCAAAAGCTAGCCAGCTTCACATTGCACACATTCAATTGCTTTAGCCTCTTATAACATCCACTAGGTAACCAGCAACCCACCTAGGGTTAAGGGTAGGGAGTGAGTTAGGTCAATGTCTGCCCCCTTTTAAAGAATTTTCATCTAATTGGAACACTCGAATGGAAAAGAAAATTATGTAATGTCAAAATGAATGTATGAAAGTTCATTTGAAAAGTAAAATTGCCTATTTAGCATGTGGTTAACCGGTTACATGGTGGATACTTACAGGTTTAATGTTTCATATATATCCGCATCTACGTTACAGAGGTTACAATAACCAGGGTTATCGACTTCCACTATATAGGAGTCCATATACACACACTTGAATACTGTGTACAGACGTTAATGAGGTACCACAGTGCTACACATTAATGTGTCATGTAATGAAGAATACTCTATTGTCAGGTTATTACTGATAAGAAGTGATACTCTAGGAAATGTAATTCATCAAGTGCAACAGCATGAAGCTGTCTTGTTGTCCTGTTTGACTTCTGAAATATGCTGGAAGGGTTTCATGCTTCTTACAGGAAGAGCAAATTGTTCCACATCCTTTATCTGTCTTTGAGGCATCTTTTGATGTCCCCACTTCATTTAAAAGAACCAAAGATATCATTTTACAAGAGAGTGAAAACTTTAACAAGGGTATAAATGTATGTTAAATGTGCAGAGAGAAGATTCAGGAACCTCTGTTTGATTAGTTTATGGATGGGAGTGGACGGAGGAATGGGTCATCGTCAGGGAAGCTGCACTCAAGGCTTTTTTAGAAGGTTACAATTTGTTCTTTTCTACATGTTGGCTGTATCCCTGCTATCTGTGTGTTTTTCTACCATGGTAAAATTGCAGATTAGATAGAGTGCCTTTTGAAGCGGTCTGCATGCAGACTTTGTCCCCTGTTAGTTATTCCATTTGTTTGCTCACTGTCTGCAACCACTTTACTCCTGTTTTCGCAGCAGAGCATTAATACAGAATCAAGTTTAAAGTTATCAGTCTAGGATACAAGGTAAAAGTCTCATTTGCTGCAAACTGGTTAGCTTTTCCAGGTTGAAATCATTGCCTACTTTTGAATAAGAAAACCTTACTTGAACTCTTTGATCATTGGTGTAGTGGTCATTTTTTCAGTTATTGCCCAAGAGTGTGGGTATAGAGCCTTATACACATGTCCCCATGTGTTTGTGTGTGTATCTTTGTACATATGGACAAAGGCCAGCTTGCAGTAGGGCAAGCATTGGTAAAGTTAAAATAACTCTTCTAATGATTTGAAGTAAAGGGTATATCTAAATTTAGGTTAAAGTTAGAGTGAAAAGGTTAATGTGTTTTTGTCATGGAGTGAATTGGATATGTTGGTCCAGCACAGCAGTTGTCCAGTGCAGAGTTACACCTGCAATCAGCACACACTGTGAGGAGGCTGTGCTACACCTATAGCCATTAAAAAAACACGTCAGACATTTTTTAACAACATTCTTATGGGTGGACATACATCCATCTATATCAAGTTATTGTGATCTGTCACTCGTTATGCATGTAATAATCTCTTTTTTGGAGTCTAAGATATACTTTTTCCATGTTTTCCATGAGAAATAAAGTGCTATAGGCACTTGTCCTTTGGTAACCTGTATCATTCCATCAAGCTCGCTGATGAAGGACAGATGAGATAAGCGATACAAGTCTCATGTCTTAGCTTTATAGGGAGGTTTTCAGGCATCCAGAGGAAACTTGATGAGGTCACTGGACCCGGCCGCTCACTGGAAAGGAGCGCATTACAGCTTGTTGATGTTAGTTTTCTGCTTTTTTCTAAGACCAAAGAGATGAGATCAACAACATTTTTATTAGTGAGCTTGAAAAGGTGCTTTTGGCTAGCTCTTCCCTCCTTTTCAAATCTTAATGCTAAGCTAAGGTAACGTCTGATCTGAAGCCCAAAATGAATTTGTATTGGAAATGGTCCATGAGCGTTGTTTTGCCGCATTGCTGTGTTATTGTTATCATTGGCAGACATATGGACGTAATGTATGTAATCAGTTTGCAGATCACTTGAAACTGGGGATACCGACGTGTTAGTTTTGTAGTTAAAGTAGTCGGTTATTTAGTTACTCTTTAGAATAATCAATGTGATGCTGTTAAAATTTCTTCACATTTTGCTTCTTGTGACTAAAAAGAAAATCTCAGGAATGTTTCCAATCATACCGTTGATTCAGTGAGCGTGGTCAGGTGCTAAGGAGCAGCTGAGTTAAAGTAGGACATGCAAGCTAAGCACTCACCACGACTACGCTAGTGGCAGTGAGGTCCACCGAAGAGGAGAAAGATGCAGGTGCTACAGCTCAGAAACAAGCTAGCTGTTAGATGGAGCTCCCATTTCAGGGAAATTAATGAGTTTGTTATGTGGTGGAGGAAATTGTGCTGATACTTATTTAAACTTTCGATCTTTTTGTTTGGATTATGAGTGTGTTTTATCAGAGTGTGCTAGTGCTAGATGGGCAAGATTAACCATGTTTTTTGATGGCTGAATTTTGGTCAGGTTTAATGGTGCACTCTTTTTCATTTACGACTGGGTTTATTCTGTGTTGTCAGGAAATGCAAAGACTGAGAACTGCATGTTACTTTAAGTAATCCTAAATGTTCCTTCAAAACCTCATCTCCATCGTCTTTACGTGACAGCAGCAGCAATTTACTTTATTATAAAGTTACCTCTTCCACACTCCTCTCCCTTTTAGTCAGGAAATGGACATGAAGTAAGAAGTCAGGCTCCCTGTACCCTCTGTAACCTTAGAGTAGATCCATGTGTTGGCTCCTCTGAAGTAGACCGGAGAGGTATTTCATTGGCTGGATTCCCACATATATAACTCAGTCAACGTTATATTCCTTCCTTTGCCAAACGGTTTTCCTCTTTATAGTTTTTTGGAATTTTATTCCCCTTTTGTGACCATCTGGTCACATGTAAACACTTAAATTAGCACATACAAGCAACACACGCACACACACATACACGCAGGCGCACACAAACATGGAGCATTTTCATCTCAGGCCTGCACTGAGGCTCTCATGTGAGGATTGTGTTGAGAATCTGGGCTGGAGCCCAAGGTTTGCTGTAAAAACACTCCAGCGTGTGTGTGCTCGGCATCTGTCATCAGGGCTGTGGCTTGTTGTCTTTGTCAGCTGATGCATTCATCATTACAACAAAACAATGTTGGGTGGTGACGGAGCTGTCGCAGTCGAATTTAGCCTCAGATTTGGACACTTAGAGCTCAAAAGAGAGACAAAGGGAAAGGAAGAGAGGGTGCTTAGTTTATGATCCATCACTCACGATGGGTTGTTGATCTGGTGGGGACCACCGTGGATGGAAAGCTGCTGCCATTCAGCTAGATAAAAAGATAATATCTATTTTGCAAAAATCCTTCAGAAGAGTTTCATGGCCTTTGTGTGGGTTAACGTGTAGTAGTCATACTTATACCTATATAAACACGGTGGCACACAGCCAGCATCTGTGTTACTGTTTGTAACCAGCCTGACCGCCACACCTTTTAGGCTGTTTTTTTAAAATGCTGCTTTGGCGGAAGATCTAAATTCAGGGACAAGCTGGAACAAAACCTGCGTGTGTTTCCCACAGGGCCCACACTGTTATGTATACTATGTGTTGTGCAGCTCCACGCCAAGCTGCCCCAAGGACTTGAGGTGCAAAAGCCACAATCCTCAGTGAAAAGCACAAACTCACTGCCCCTAATCCTAACCTCTAGCACTTGTGAACTCGCTGAACTCACTGAGCTTGTAGGCACTCTCTGTCCGCAATCTGTGACATGTATAGAGAGCTGAGAAAAACTAGTGACATTGCTAACAGGAATAACTGTAGACAAAGAATTATAGCAAGAAAGGGCATGAGGTGGCGAGAGAGAGATGGTGGGGTGACAAAAGAGAACAGGCGTTATGCCAAAAAACATACATTTGAGGAAGAGTGAGGTTATGTAATTGCATAACTCCTGCATGAATGTTCTCTTGAAAGATCTTTCTGGGTACAGTACAGTATGTTATAGTTCTTATAGGCTCAGCCCAAATTTAGTCAGAAGAGTACACATGCATGGGTTCTACCATGCCCAAGCTTGTAGCTGATATAGTAATGCTTTAAGGTTTAATGTTTGCATCCACATCATCCAGCATCCTAGTCACATAAAGAAGAGAACATAAAGACATGGATGGGTATTTATTTCTGTTTACTTGACATGTTCTTGAGGTAGGGAAGACTAGGGTAAAAAAAACACTAATCCCGTCAACACAAAGGCAAAAGACTTCAGTAGACAATCTATCACAAAATTAATGTTATTCAAGGCTCCAATAAGCCATATTTCTATGTTAACAACAGACTGAATGACTATGTGAAATGTAAAGAGGTACATGGAGGTGTCAAATGAAAAGAAACCTGTCATAGAACTTTCCATTGGCTCATTATCCAAACTACAACTCATTCCTTATTTTGCTCTGCTGTGTCTTCTACTGTAGATTTGTAACAAACAGATGAGCTTGTTTGCTTTACAAAATGACATTTTATAACTGCATTCAGGGATACAAAGAGGTGAGCAAATCTATATACTATATACTGTAGTAAACAATGTGTTTGTGTAATAGAGCTAGAAATGTAACTTTCATTTGCGCCTTTTCTGTCACTCAGTTAACTTTTCAAACAGCCAGCAACAAAAATATAACTGTTGTTCACACATTTGGAGAGGTTTGCAACTCGATATCAGTAACTGCGTTTTGTTTTACCTGAAGGTCCTTTGTAACATGGTTAGACGATAACTGGTGATTATCATAACTTTTAGTGTCAGCCCGACGTGCTGCCCTCAACAGACCACAAAGCAAATAGTTATGGTGCAGCTTTAAATGTGATGACTGCACACTGTATACAGTCACGAAAAAGAAAGTACACCCCAGTATTCACTAGTGTGCACAAACACCTTTAACAGCAATGTTTGATAATGTGTGACTTTATCATTATTCTTGTTATTGTGGAGGAATCTGGTCCCACTCTTCGTTGCTTGAGTTCATTGAGGTTTGCAGGCGTTCGTTCATGCACAGCTCTCTTAAGGTCAGCGTGTCAGTCATGTTGAGAGCCGCACTTTGACTGGGCCATTGTAGCACCTTGAATCTTTTCCTTTACTACAAAGGGATCATTGTCCTGTCGCATGATCCAGTTTAGGCCAAGCTTTAGCTGTCAGACAGATGGCCTTACATTTGATTCTAGAATACTAGAAGTCCAAACCCCCAGCTCAGCAGCTGGTATGAGCTGCTTTTGCCGAAATGTTGTTTTCCTAGTTGTTTTTTCACGGTGATGTGCATTGCAGCCAGACATCTGCACTTTGGTTTCATATGTGCAAAGAACATTGTTTCAAAAGTCTTGTGGTTTACTCAAATGCAGCTTTATAGAGAAAAGGCTTTCTCCTGGCAACCTGGCAACCTTTCCAATTGTACTGTCATGAAGTTTAACATTAAACATGCTAACCAAGACCTATAAAGTGTGAGCTGTAGCTCTTGGGCTTTTTGCAGGTACTCTGAGCACTGCATGATCTGACCTTGAGGTGAATTTGCTGGGAAGTCCACTCGTGGGAAGATTGGCACCTGTCCTGAATGTTTTCACTTGTGACCAGTAATTGTCTTTTTAGGGTGGTAGGATTCAAATTGTATGGAAAATGGCCTCATAACACTTTCTTGGCAAATATTCTACCCGCTCAGAACAAACATGTTAGCATTGCCACCTTTGAGCATATTGGCTCATTGTGTCTCACACAATAGCTATTATGGCTGCAGACTCTTTTGTTACACTGGGGACTGATTATCTGTACTTTCTGAAGTATTATATGAGATTATGTGGGACTTGCAATAGAGAAAGAGCTCCTTATCAACAACATGAGTCGTATTGATTTGTTTTAAGATTCTTGCTGTCTCAGATGCCACTGCTTAGCTTTGTAAGCTCTGTCAGTTATCTTCTTTTTATGACTGGCCCATTAAAATGATGAATAGGCCAGTTGTGTAATACATGTCTACAGTGGAAATGGTTTGAAATAACTGTGAGTGACATCTTTACATCTCTGAATTATCGCCTTCATGTCTACAGCCTGCTGCTGCTCCTGGAAATGTGCTAGAAAATCAATCTGTGCTACAGATTGTTCAGATCTTAACAGCTTTACTAATATATACGGAACCAAATCAAGGTATAAAGGCACTGCTCTGTCATCCACTTAACCCTTCACTGGCTTGATACCCAAGCTGGCCGAAGCCCATAGAAACCACAGCAGAGCAGGCCAGGAATAGACTGGTTTTGGATTTGCAGTGCTCATGTGTTAAGCTAAATATGGGATGGCTCTTTAACTTCAAGTCGCAGGGCAATACTCACCCCTATCAGATTACCCTGAAATAAAATAGGCTGGCATGGCTTTTATATTATTTGGCAGCTTAAAGCGTGACTACAGCAGTTTGTTTTTAGGTTTTTTTTTTATATATAACAATAGCTGTATACAAACAGATCACATTACTGATAGTAATAATAAAATAGAACATTTGGAAGCAATTAATGTGGAATTATTATAGCCAAATGTTTTTAATGTACAGTAAAATTTGATTAATTTGTTAACCACATGCTGGGTTTCCTTCCAACAGATTTTCTCGATCGGACGAGCTATCCCGACACCGCCGCTCCCACTCAGGAGTGAAACCGTACCAGTGTATAGTCTGTGAGAAGAAGTTTGCTCGCAGTGATCACCTGTCGAAACACCTCAAAGTCCACCGCTTTCCACGAAGCAGCAGGACAGGACGCTCTGCAAATGGACCCCTCTGACCCTGCTCTGGCAGCCTGACAGACATGAGGGAAGGGGAGGGAATGTGCGTGACGAAAGACAGAGGAGGGTAGTGGGGTGATAGTCCAGACGCCCTTCAAAGGAGTTTGCACCAGACTCCATTTTGCCCAAGTGTGTTTATGTTCAAATACGTGTGCGTGACGTACACTCATGGTACTGTGATAATTTATTGGGTGACAAGGAAAAGACTGTAACGAACTAAAACAGAAAACTGTTACTTGACAAAGCACCCTCACAGGTGGAATAAGCTTCTTGTATATTACAACTTTATTCTCAGATATTTTAGCTAACCTAATTTGGAGAAAGATTTGCTATTTTTTACACGTTGGGGTGTGTGTTATTGCTAATGTTCAATCAAAAGCCTTATATCAATAAAAGGTATAACACTGGGGGGTTGGCTACTATTTAAAACTAGGGATGCTATGGCGACTAATTTACTAGTTGTTTAAACAAGAAAAAAAGGAATCAGGTTAGCTGACTTGTCTAAAAGGCAGAAAACATTCAAAACTTAATGGATGAGGTTAAACATTGGCTATATAAATATTGTATACGTATCTAAGAGCTATGTGAAACTTTCAATCGCGTTCCTCCGTGATCAAATTATATTTTAAATGTCTCTGTGTGGCACTCTGCACTGTATGTAATGTTGCACACAGACGCAATGATTAGTTTGCCATTAGCTTGCATGCTAGCACAGGTGACATACAACCATTCATTTTCTGCATCAAAATACTGCTGAACCAAGCTGGTTAGCTGTAATCTGCTTACTTTCCATCTTGCTACCAGGTGTACCAGTCTGTTTAACTGACTAGTATTTCTGGTGCTGACTAGCAATAGCAGTAGGATTTAAACATCTAGTTGACTAGTCACACGCATCCCTGTTTAAAACCTCCACTTTTTATACTCTTCCTGGAGCCAAATGTTTTGAAAAGTAATACTAGTAAAAACTTACTGCTTAATGGCTTGAATTTCATTTGTTGCACGGCAACAAGAGCTTACTGGGCATACTACTAGGAAGTAATGGTGACTGTTAAGGTCTCGGTTTAACTCTTTTCAGTAGATAAAAAGATACACCAACATTCCATTAGCTTTGAATAAGTCTCTTTGTTGCCTTAGAGTCTGTTACGACCTCAAACACAAGATCAAAGCTCAAGTTGATGTTGAATTACTGCTCACCAACAAATATCATGTAATTTGCACTGATACACATGACATTTTTGGTTGTCTGCCCATACTGAGAATTCGTAGAATTTTGTGTTATCTTACTGCGGTCTGACTCTTTTTGATTCATCTTGTCAAAAAATTACTTATCGGAATAATTGTAAATTTAATGGCCTTTATTGGATCAAAGCTGATGATCCTAAAGCCAAGCTTTAAAACTCTGTCTTTGTTCATCTCATGAAATATCACAACTTCTGTTTAATGATTTTGTTATACCATATCAGTTATTACTCAATGTGACTTTCTTTACTTTATGTCACTGCTGTCATATGATACAAAATGGTAAATCTGCTGGCGTCAATGTGAATCTTTTGTCTTGGCCCAGATTTTTTGATCATCTGAAATGAAATTGTTACCTATCGAATTGAGTTTTTCTATTTGGTAGCCAGTTGTTAAGGCTAGCACCAAAGACACCAAAGTAAAAGGATTAAAGATAAGCTATGTCATTTTTGCTAAAGAACTGGCCAATGCTGTCACATGTTGCAATTACAGGATCACAGTACATATGAAAATTATAAGTACCTTCAGTCGTTTATCATAATGCATAATGTAAAATTACAAAATAGTAACTAGCATCAGCTATTGTTAGCTAACTTATATTAGCTAATAGTGACCAAATGTAATGGAGGTATTGCATTTTTAAAATCAGTGCTTTATCACTGAAGACTTCATTTATAAGAGAATAAATTGTTTTGATGTATGAAATATTTTGGATCTTGCTTAAATTTCGATAGAACAGTGGCAGTATAATGTCCTCGTAAGTGGATATCAGGCCCTTGTAGAGCAAAATTTAGTATTTTGGAAATTTGTCATTGCAACATCACATGCCACATCTAATGGGAAATCTTCATGAGTAAGTTTTCTTACTTTGATCGACCCCAAACATGAATTTACAGCACATTTTTCAGAATGAATGCTCAAAAGCATTCAAGAAACACTATTGCCTGTCCTTGGTCTTGAACATATCGATTGTTCTAAAAGAGGTATTGTACTGTAAGGAAACAGTGACTGTTAAGCTTTTTTTTTTCATATCTCACTTAACTGAGTAGATTGCTTTAATCTCTTATTCTGCATTTCCTTTGAATTAAACCAAATGTAATCGGAGGAGTCCAGAGCAAATTTCCGTGCCATAAAGTTGAGAATTATTTGATAAAATTAACATCTGAAACAGATTTAAAATATGCTTTTAAGAAAGACTTTTGTGGTTTTAGAAATTGATGATTTGCTGAAACCTGCAGTGACTGTCCAACCCTTTTTAGTCTTTGGTTTGCCACCAGTGACGCTATATAAAGGAAGTATGTTAACTCAGTCAGCCATTCCTTCCATGCAATTAGAAGAAACACTTTTCTGAAAGGGTGTCGTATGTGATCCCGTGAATGTATGTAAATACTGTATATTCATCTAAAAGAGAATTGAAATATTCTTCTAGTGATTTCTGTGATTGTGAAAGTTTTTAAAACTGTAAAGAAAGTGTACATAACATGATAATTCAAATATATTGTTTAAAAATTAGGTAACTTAGTGTTTGTGAGGTCTGTACACGACACATTATAAAATAGACTTATTACATGTTTCATGATGCATCCTTTGTAAAAAGTCAAAAAATGCATTTCAGCAACAGTTTATTTACATGCACTTGGTTTAACATTGAAAATCAAACAAATAAAAATTACACCTGAGTTGAAAATAACAATGTCGGTGTGTTATGAAACACTCAAGTCATTTGCAGATGTGTTCTGTACATACCTACCACAAAAAAGCTAAAAATGTTATTTTTTGCTTTTGTTCTACAATGTAAAACATTTACAATAAAAAGAACAAAACCCATGATTTGTTTTTACTGTTTAAACAGCCAATAAGTGTTTCGCTTAATAGAGCATAATAGAGCAACTAAGCATGAGTTAGATTTACAAGAGTGTATAAGCAATCATCTTTAAATGGAAAAGCTTGCCCAAGAATACTGGAGCACCCCAGGAATCAAACTATCAACCTTCTGATTAATATATAATCTGGTCTTCCTCCTGAGCTACAGTTAACCCCGTCAAATATGTCTCATGGTTGACAAAGTGTTGCATATTAACAGAAATATTCTGTATATATTGGACAGAGCTTGAAACTCACTCAAACATGTCTGACTCTGGACAAACTCACAAAACCACATACATTCAAAAATAGCCAGCGCCCTATATTTGTCTCATACTTTCTTGTGCACATTTCTGTACAATGGTTAAGCTACAGTGCCGATTTATAGAACTTAGATCAGCATTTTTAGATTGTATGTAACAGATGTATGCATTAGACTTTTATTTTTCATGCAGATGCAATCTTTACATTCTTTAATTGATTAATGTGCTTAAGATGCATTTTTGCATCACTAATGTTTTGGCACAAATACATTTGACTGACAGTTTCTGGCCGTTTTAGCAATGTAAAATTTCACTGCTTTTAACTGGAGTTATTATGTGTGTGAAATTAGATTTTGTCTGGCCCGCCTCACTGATTATGGTTATCTATATCAAATTAGCAAGCTAATGTCATAATAAAATGTGTTCTGTTTACAGCTTTTTGCTTAGATACACTGTTGAGCTGCTGTGAAGCTCAAATATTATACTCTATTTTGTTTTTTTACCTCAGTACACGTCTCTCCCTTACTTGTGTCTGGAAAGTGCAAGACTGTTACAAGTCTTTTTTGTTTTCAAAAGTCAAAATAGAATCCCACATAGCCAGGATAAAATTCACAAACTTTTAATGACATGCCTTAACATCATTTCAAGTGCTATATAAGGGTAACTTATTCACATATATAGTTTATAGACATGTTTTTTAACCACATGTAGCTCAGAAAGAAAGATCCAAGAAAGAAAAAAAAGAAGCTTCCCGGAAAGTTGCATAAAAAATCTAAAGCTGGGAAACGTGAGGTATGTCAGTTTAAGATTTGTACCACATGGCAAATTTACATGGAAATTATACCCCCATCCACTGCTCTTATAGCCAGAGCCTTTCCTTTACTCCCTACCACATAACCCTGCCACCCTGTTTTTCACAACACTTTATAGAATAGATGTTTTCTGGCACGTTTGCTGAGTCACTGTGTAAAAGCAGAGATATAGGTGCTAAAAAAAAGGGTAGCAAAACAAGCTGTGTCTGTGTCGTGTCTGTTCTAGATATAGATCGTGTTGATTTATGAGCTAGCGCAGTCTCTGAGGCATTCTGGGATGCAGCAGGAGGATTTAATTCAACACATCTGGAGCTGAACTAGACCCTGGCTGCTCGTCTGAGATTTAGCACTGAGGCTCCCTTTTCTGTTGATGGCTCCAACATTTTTCTGAAAGAAGAGAAAAAAAAAATTGAAGGTTAGTTAAGTTACTGCATGTCAGGTATACTGAACTATATACAGCTAAGGCTGATTGCTTTAAAATGTTACCCTGAGCATGTAACTAAAGACATAGATGAACATAGTGTATGGTATTAAAACAGCACATACAAGCAGAATAAAAACACACAGCTGCGCTCTATCATGGACTCTGAGAATTTGGATTTCTTACTTTTACTGTTGAATTTAGCTTTCTTCGAGGGTTCCCCATTATTAACTCATTTTAGACACAAATTACTTCAGAGCTCAGATGAGCAAAGGAAGGAACATAAACTGTCTAGGAGTGAGTTTAAAAAGAAAGCGGACCAGGCAGTCAGTAAAGATGACCAAGGCCCATTCCATATGAAATCAATCAAATCTGAAAAATGTCTCCACATGATTCCTCTCAGCATAAGCTTTTACGCACAATAAATTTAGTACAGCTAATTAAGCCATGTCAAATTTGAAAGAATACTAATGAAAATCCATTAATAAAAGAACATTTGCCTAGTTAAAGACCCTCAAATGTTCTAAATTATATGAGTCCACATGTGTGAGTTGAAATTTTGTGCTTTTTTATTCTTTTTTTTTTTCTCCCACAGGACTTAGCCACATGAAAATTTCAGGGCTGAAAATCAAATTTAAGCACAATTTCTGAAGAGCAACAGGAATGTGGCCTTGTGGTTGAGTCCCTTTCATAAAACCTTATAGCCCAGATTAACCCTTTGAACCTCAGACCGCCTTTAGGTTTCCATTTCCTTCAATTACAGGCTTATGTATGTCATATATTGTTATTATCAGGACAAGCTGGACTACTCGGAAATTCATATTTTTGTTTTCCAGCTGTTATTAATATTCATAGATGCTCTGAGTAAAGTCAACAAACTTACAAACTAATTATTCACAGATTTGCTCTCTGCATTTTCCATTATGGTATTTTTATTTGTGGTTCATGTGTACAGTTAGCACCATATACACAACATGTGTAGCCTCTGAGTTAGCTGAGGGTTCACACATTAGCTCGTGTCTCTCCTGTTTGTGTTGTAGTCATGGAAGTGCCAACAAAGTGAAGAAAAACTACATTTGATGTGGCATGATCTGAAAGAGTGTCCTCTTTATGGCTGGTGTGGTTTGTTTATTGGGCTGTTCTGGTCCAGTACAGCAGACAATTGGCAGTAGAGGGTTGTCAGCTCATCTAGTGGTCTGGTCTAGTCTATGGGCAAGCTAGTCCATGTACTCAGTCCATTTAATTATTTCCACTTTGCTATCTGTTAGTTTGCACATTCAGCACCCCCATCATCCACACAGTCATGCAGTACATCCAGTACCAATCATGCTGACTGACATGTCCCCTATGTTTGATTCCATGTCACTTTTAATAAATTACACGTGTTTACAGTAAATTTCCTGCAAGGGTACATTCCCTGATCCAGATTATGGAAAAATAACATGAGAACCAGAGCTGTGTGCTCTTATTGACATCACACAGAGCCAAGAGAAGCAAAACTGTTTGACTCATAAGGGTTACTTGGACATAGCTGACCTCATTATTTTAACCTTTGGCCATGTTTAATGAATTGGACATGCATAAACCATTGGAACAATATTTATGTGGTAGCTAATAAAATAATATTGTCTTAAATATGTCAGTCAAATCTACTTTACATTGCTGTTCTTTTGCAAATTATTACTGTGTAGCTTACAGTGGAACATTTATCACTGCTGCTGGAACTGGTTTGGCGATCATTTGTTTTGGTGACATCTTCGTTACTGGAACTCCTTTTGGCATGGGCCATGCGGCAGTGCATTATCGGGCACATCCAAAATAGAAAGCGATTCAAACAAAACCACAGGTAAAGATTAAATAGTGCCTCTGGATGGTTTAAGTCAGCGGTCCCCAACCTTTTTTACGCCACGGACCGGTTTATGTCCGACAATATTTTCATGGACTGGCCTTTAAGGTGTCGCAGATAAATACAACAAAATAAAACCAGTACCGGTACCAAGAAAAAGA
>VUQG01045398.1:473-35866 GCA_015106755.1 Etia nguti | reverse complement strand
CGCCACGGACCGGTTATTTTCACGGACTGGCCTTTAAGGTGTCGCAGATAAATACAACAAAATAAAACCAGTACCGGTACCAAGAAAAAGAAGATTTATTCATAACACACGGGAAAAGACCCAGGGAGACTGATAAACGATAAAAACAATTAAAAAATAACGATAAAAAAAGATAAAAACCCTGAAAACCATAAATTTCACATCCGAGCCTCAACTCTCATGGACCGGTACCAAACGACTCACGAACCGGTACTGGTCTGTGGCCCGGGGGTTGGGAACCGCTGGTTTAAGTGATCAGCTGACTTAGAACAATGGTTTACACTCATCCTAAAACTCCAGCTAAGCTAATGACAGAGGAAAAGCCCCACTACGCTATTGTAATTCCAGAAAAAGTTTTATGTGTTGAATATGTGATTGGTGCATCTCTGTTTAGACATTATAAAAACCTAACCAGGAGAGCTGAAACAAGAGCCTATATTTCACCAGCATCCATCAGGGCCTGAGACGCACAACTGCAATAACCAACCGTCTGGCAAATGCTGCTGCTAGGCTTCTCACAGGCACCTGAAAAGGAGATCATATTACATCTGTTTTAGCTTCTAAACCTCACTGGCAACCAGTGAGGTTTAGAATCAAAGTGGATCCTCATGTTTGGTGTTGCTCCTTCTTACATCTCTAATGTCTTACACCCCTACTTGGCTTCCGAGTCAGCTGATCAGATGCTTCTGACTGTGCCCCACTCTAGATTTATACTCAGAGGAGAGTGAATTCTCTGTCACAGTCCTCACAGTCTAACTTGCTCCCTCCACTGAGTTCTTTTTAAAAACTAGACTTAATATTAGCTTTTATCTGATCTATTCTTTTGTTTATTGTTATCCATTCTGTCTTCTGTACAGCACCTTTGTCATAGTGAGTTGTTTTAAATGCAATTTATAAATACATTTCAGTTTAGTTGAGTTAGATTGTACATGCTAAGCCAGGTTTATGGTTCAGCAGAGGTAGCGTATCCGGTGCCCGCTCCTGCATTGAGTTCTGTTGCCAGATAGCTTCAGTGTTCCAAATATGTGGCACAACCAGTTTTTAAGCCACTGTTGCTAGTGTTTTTGGTCAGTTAGCCAGCCATGGAGGAGAGCCAAGTTCTAACTTACAAAGTAGAGGTTGGTAGATTGATCTAAATACTGATAGTATCAATACAGATGGTGGTATTGGCATCAGATCAGTGCTAGCACTATAGTTCCTCTAAGTTCACTATGTAGCTCGCTGAATTGTGTTAAATAATGCTTTTAGAAATGGTTTTGGGTCTTTGTGTTGAATATTACCTCTATTTTATTGACCCAAAGTGCTTTAGGCACTCCAAAAACAAAAACCCAAAATACATGGAAAGCTGAAAGGTGTGTTTTGTTGTGTTAGCTAATTATTGTGGAAAGTGATCCCAATTACAGTAGTGGTCATCTAAATGTGTTCAAAAATTTGAACTCCACTGTCACTCCTTGTTCTATTATGGCCCACTTGCCAACCAATCGGCAGATGCTTACATCATCCGCTTGCAGCATGTGCAGTCGGGATCTTGGAGGACTCAGTGGGAGCACGTTTGGGGTGAGTGAAAACTCCTCTCCCAGCCGTTTGTCCGACCGTAGATGTGTCTGCGGACAGACACGTTTGCCTAATCATAAATCCTTCTTTAGCTGCAACAGTATGCTTGGGATAGGAATCATGGCTTTGTATTCTGCCCCCTAGTGGACAGAAATTGATGCCGCATTAATGTCTAATTAATTTTTTACATTTATTTTTCATAATTGAAGTGAGAATGAAAATGTAATAATAACTTAGCATTGTGTTTAATTTTTTGGTAAACATCAGTTGATTAAAATAAAGAACATTTTAGAGTATAAACGCATTTATCACGTGAATTTTGCAGTTCCTAAAAAGTTGCCAGTGATTGCGTGTTTATGTCACACTGTCTCATCATGTTGAGGGAGCTTGTGAAATAGATACTGTACACACATCTGAAGGTCAGAGGCAAGTTACCCCACAGCAAACTACAGCCCATGTGCTGATTTGACATGTGGGATCAGATGATAACTGTTATGCAACTGCGTATGACTCTGCCAAGCTCAGGCCCAGCGTATGGACTAAATAAAACGCTAATAAAACAGAGCAGCACGTGTCACATGCATGCTGCAATATCAGGGAAATCAGATTGTCATCAAACTGTATGTGTCTTCATTCATGTCAACACTTGAGACTCACGTGCAGGTTGAGTTTCTTAGTGTCCTAGTGGATTTATTTAAGAGCCTTTAGAAGTTGTGTTAACTTTCTCTTGATTTCCTGATCACGCTCAATTATTGTGTTTGTGTTGGATCTTTTTGATAATGTAGAACATTTTATGTGCAGCAGCTGTCCAGTTTGGAACAAATTATTTCTCCACACCCTTACTCCTCATTTGCTTGACAGTAGTATGCTCAAAACTGTAGCTTTGCATGCAATATTACACATGCTGATAGTATGGTGCTATATCAGTCAGTCCAACACTTTGATCCAAATTGAAGTATATCAACAACTTTTGAATGGTTTAATGGAAATTCATGGTCCAGCCAACTCATTTTTGATGTAAATCCAATAATTAGCTAATGGATCGGTAACAGTAGAGAAAAAAAATAGGATAGCAACCTCCTTGCAGATAGAAAAAAAATCAGTGGTTGCTCATTGATTGTGCTGAATTGTTTTGCTCTTGGTAGCCACAAATAGTTGTGTCACCTGACAACCACTTTCAGTTGCAAGGCGATTGCACAGGTTGCCTGGTGGAAGGCAACCTCTCTCCAAACAGCTGGGCTTTGACTCAGACAGCTCTCAGTTGGAATGGCACTGATGAGGGAAACTCATCTGCATGAGTCATGAGTCTTTTTGCATTAGAGGACTTGACATAACTTTTTGCAGTCAAACTGCCAAATGTGTGAGGTTCTGGCTGTACTCTGAAAGTAAGTAGTTAATGTGATTTCCTGTTTAATGCAAATTTCTGTGTCTGTAGATGGTAACAGATTTGAATTTTATAACAATTTATCAAAGTTAATCATGTACTGGCACAAACAGATTGCATGACAGGACCCACCATAACAGTTTTTACACTAAGATACCCTCCCACGTTCAGCCCCAAAGGAGTTTTAGGAGTGTCTCCTCCTGGGACTTAACCAGGGATCTTCACTTGTTAAGTAAATGTGTAAACCACTACACTATGGAAGCACTTTAGTGTAGCATATCAGTGAACTGGACATGCCCAATATGATCATGTAGGAAGAAGTTGAATTGAAGACTGGAATTTTTCTAAACTGATTTCTGGACATTTTAATCACATCTTATGTCTGTTTGATTGGTGAAAACACAAGCACACATACAAACACAAAATGTGTCTAAATGGATCCCAAAATACCAGCAGTTCATTGCAATAGGCTACAACAATGGGAGAAGTACAATCAGGAATCTTGGTGTTTTTTGGGTTGTTTTTTTTTAATCATAAGTGACTTCAGCTCTGCCGTTCCCTTTTCATGGGGAAGATCCTGACTATATGTACACAGGTATTGCTAGCATTTATACAGATCATCCTAACACAGCAGTCAGTACCTCGTCACTATCTTTTACACCAAAGGAAAGATTCACTGCACACAGGTTTGACTCCAGTGGTAATACACGCCCTTTTCTATTCACACATTTTGGACTGTAATTCGAGGTAAGTCGTTTCAGCATGGAGCCCAACATGGCTTATCAAGAATTATGTGCTTGTTTGTGTACGTAATGATCAAAAACATGCCACTGTGTTACAGCACTGCACTTCATGCAGTAAAGACATGGAAATTTCCTGAGGGTAGAGCGTTCCAATTATTTTCAGGAGCCACACAAACATTAGGAATCCATGAATATTTCAAAGAAAACGACTTTTCATGTCCAGCATTAGCATCAGTGCCATTGTCCTTAGTGTGCAGCAGTATCTCTGTCCCACTGCTACCTATAAATCAACAACATGTGTCTTAATGGCTCAATGGTGCTAAAGATGAAATAATGCTTTTGAGAATCATTACTGCATTACTGCAGTTTAGCATCCAGGCATTCTAGTTAAAGCACTCTTTTGTTGTTTAACCTTTATTTAAATGATAATTAAGCATTATTGTTCCTGGAGAAAACATTCAAACTGCACTAATAAGGAGCTTGGCTGAATCCATTAATCTTTTTCTGTAAGTTAAGGCTGTGAGCATTAACCATTGAGGTACTGTCCTACTTGACTTCCATCAGGAGAACCAGGACATTTTTTAGTGACCTAAGGGTCCTCATGGTCTGTGCTGCTATAATATGACCCCTCAGCACTCAAGTTGAGCAGTGATATTGCAGCAAACAAGCGTGAGTTGACAGTCCTGTCAGAAACCAAACATCAGACAGGACTCTCAGGTCTCTCTCACAGCTGTAGATGTGGACAGTCCGGTCTCACGGCAGTTTATGAAACACTCTTTTTTTTATGTCAGTTAACAGGAATTTGTTAGTAACTGATTGCAATAACAAATATATTTCATGTCCAACCACCTGTTTTCTGTATAGAAAGTAGGGAGTTGTCAACATGGCAACCAAGAAAACCAACTTTTAAAAGGTATGGCAACCACTGGATTTTAACCCAAACCATGAGAACTGTCTAAACCTAACCTGGTAGTTTTTAACGTTTAAACCTAATCACATTAAAAATGATGTAGTTGTTGTTAAGAACATATTTTAAAATCATGCAAATGATGTGTGACAAAAACAGTGACATGTATGATATGAACCTGGGTCTCTGGTGTTAAAGTCAACATGGTTTGCCCCTCCTCTACCCCTACAAAATTTTCTTGCCCTTTATTGAGTACACATGGGAACAGCTTGATGAGATAATAATAATAATGATAATAAGTGTATGGCAGCATCAAGATTTGCGCTATGCTATACTTTGATTCATACTCCTAGCTGTGAGGTGCATCCATAGCCTTGGCTAAACTCAGGGATCTGTTAGGTCCCATTAGTCCCACATTATTAATCTGATTACTTTCTTCACAGATGAGCATAGTGGATACATTTCAGCATTACAAGTACCACTACATACAGTACCAGTATATAAGATAACCTTGATATTTTAAAAATAACATACTGGGATCAATTCAATTCAATTTTATTTATACAGCACCAAATCACAAAAACCGTCGCCTCAAGGCGCTTTATATTGTAAGGTAGACCCTACAATAATACATAAAGAGAAAAACCCAACAATCATATGACCCCCTATGAGTAAGCACTTTGGCGACAGTGGGAAGGAAAAACTCCCTTTTAACAAGAAGAGGGGCGGCCATCTGCCGCGACCGGTTGGGGCGAGAGAAGGAAGAGAGTGACATCATGAGAATAGCATGTGTAGAATGTTAAATAAACCTTTTTGTACAGGTTTTGTAGAGTTATACATAATGTCCAAAATGTCTATACTAAACGATATTATCAAATTTATATTATTGCTCATAATACTGATATTGAGAAACTCTGATATTGTAAGCCTGCAGTGAGTGACATGGCATGGAGTCAAGTTCCCAGCATGAATCATTGATTCCATCCACCTCTGAGTGTCTGTGCCTAATTTACATAGAAAGGGAGGAGAGGATGTTAACTTTTGCTTCAGATCTCATTTTCGTTTTTTCTTTCTTCTTATCATGGCGTAATTCTCTGGGTTTGACAAAGAAATTGAAAAAAAAGAAAAAGAAGTCTGTGCAAATGCTTGTTTTGTCCTACTGATCCAGCACAGAAGTAGCTGAACATCGACACCACTTTTTTCTCAGAGTTGACTGACACCCACAGACTGGAAGAGTCAATGAAACTTTATTGAAAGTAGTAGAACAGAAGTGCAAAAGGAGTGGGCTGTCACTGGCATTCAACATGGTCGGCAAACCAGCGAGCTCGCACGCATCCGTTTGGCCTTTTTTTTCTTTTTAGGAATATGTGTTTGGAATGCATATAATATATGTTGTGAGACCTTTTAGGAAGAGTCATCGGCACACATCAACCCCGATCTACTAGATGGTAAGCTCTCAGCTGTACCACTGTCTCTACACAATATGATGCTAATTTTGAGAGGCAACACCTGTCACAATCTCTTTATATTTTGTTCTCCTTCTTTTTCCTATCTGTCAACATCAGCATATGTTTTATATTGTGGGCATTTGTAGTGACTCAGAGTGAAGGCAGAGTAGAGGGGAGAAACCAGCCATTTTCCCTTCTGCCCTTCCTTTCCTATGTCTCTCTTTGCCAGTTTGTTCTGCTCCATTAAAATCACCTCTTGCTGTCAAAGAGTTGGGCAAAGGGCCAGAAAGGCCATGGGCTCATGAGGTTGGGATTGGAGCGTGACTGCCAGACCCAGGCGAAAGACTTTCAAAGCATTTTTAACTGGTGTTGCATATTATGGTGGCATCACTGCTGAGCATAAATTGTAGTTTTGAAAGCTAACACAAAGCTATTTATCGACTTGGCAACTGGGAATAGAAAATATGAAAATCTTTGGAAAGGAAATTTATGAATTTCTAAATAAACATTGCACATGTCAGAAAATAATTAGTGAAAACATGTAAACGACTGAAAATGTTGTAGGGCCAGCGAACAATTTTTCCTCATTTCTGTGTTTGGGATTATTTGGGAGGGCCAGAAGTCATGGTCTGATGACTCACTGGAGCCATACTTAGCACCACTTAGACCCTTCCTCTAACGCTGTCATTAGCCTCAGTGGTTCTCCAGCTGGATGATAAACACACTTACAGTTACAACTAGCCAGCAGATATGATAGGGATATATAAACAATTAATTATGTGTGACATTATTAAAGCCCTAAAGTAAAGGCAAACAGTAATGACAAAGTTAAAATAATTTGGATTTTTATAAATTATATTGGTAACTCAACTTGAAGAAAGAATGGAAACCAGACTTTTTACTTGTGCTAAGAAAAATGTCTACTGTAAACATAATTTAAATAATGTTTGCACCCACATTCTAGGAATGAGCTTTGGACATTTGACTGTGTATTGATTTTAAACAAATAAACACTGAAATGAATTGTTGAGCCAATACATGGGCCTTATAGTAGGTGAGTAAAGTAGGAATGAGACGTGCATTAATTGCAAATTTTAATTGAACAGTTTTCTGGAATTTGAGTTCAATTTAGCTAATGTCTCTATTTCAGTGTCATTGTAGGACACGCCAGTATGGCAGTGAGCCATGTGCATACCATGACCCTGATTCCAAAGCAACTAAATGCATCAGAAAGCCATCAGTCTACATATACTAATTTACATGTGTGCTTTTCCTACTGCGACATGTCAAAATGTCTGCAGTGAAAAAGCCTTATTATGCAGCCAGAGCGTGTTGAGTGGGTACTGTTGACGTTTTGACACATTTTTTTTCCTGCCATTAAAGCTGGGCCGCAGTTGGAATCCACTGTACCTGCTGTGAATAAAGCCAGTACCAGCTGCTGTTTTCTGTGAAAGAGACATCTATAAACTTTAAAAAGCCACCTTTTAAGGCCACAGGGGGTGAACACTGGATATTTAAGACACAGAATATCTTCAACAAGCAGTTGTAAGGATAATATACTTTAAAGCTTTTTTCCAGTGATTGGGATGAATGGCACAGTGACCGAGAACCATGGTTAAGGATTTAACATTGTTGAGCAACTTGTTGGATCATATACATAAGGAGAATGGGCTGACTACAGAAAATTACTGTGGACGGATTTAATTAGCCGTGATCATCCTTCACTGTCAGTCGTTTTGTACACAGCTGGTATAATGTTGATTTACATAAACCCGGCTGTTGATTTGAGACTCTGAACAAATGTGTTCTGTCAAAAATGATTAATATATCATTTTTTAGTGGCTAAACAAAGACTGTGCTTCTACTTATTTAGAGAGTACACATTTGCTTATGAAATTATTAATGTTTTCAAACCATCAGATTTTCTTTTTACTTCTGGCTGTCTGGGAGGTTGAAACCTGTCAGCAACACATTTCAGGTTATTGTCTGTGATCAAAAATATTGCTCCTAGTAAAGGAGTAGTTAAAAGGACTTTTAAGGAGACTGGTGTGCTGGTCACAAAATCATTATCTGTGAGCACTGTACTATCCACTGTGGGAAAAAATGCATAGCAGTGCCAATGTGAGGTCTGGTTTCTTCATGTGTTTGTCTAATGAGTCATATCCCCTGAGGGAAGGCCGTGATGACCACAATCTATCCTTGACAGCATCTGCAAAGACACTCACTCTGTCTGAAAGCAGTGTGGGTCTGTGTTTGTGCAATAACGTGGGTGGGGTGTGCGCTTTACAAAGTATATATCTACATGCACAGATTTGCTAGTGTGCCAGCACGCCTGTATAGTACTATCAGCTCGTGTGTAACATTACACAAAGCATTACTGTCACCTTCGGAGCAAAAATCACCTCCAGTCTGAACCCCATTACAAACATTACGCATGTGTTTGCAGTAATTAAGCCGCAATTGGCCCTTTAGCACTGACACTTTTTAATGTGTTTTTAATCCAGTGTGTTATTTACAATGTCTCTCTGCTGCGTTTCCATTTATTCCATTTATTCATACACAGACTCTTTGGAACAAACAGTCAAGTATTTGCAGAGCGGTTCACAGAGGCACTCCTGGGGTTTCAAAAACAGCAGTTCCTAAAGTTTTGACATGTTTCAAATGTTTTGACATGTGGATTTTGTAGCCAGTGTGGGATATGTGACAAAAAATTGTGGATTAAAAGACAAAAGCACTAATACTCACTCTGGCAGCCTGGGCTGCCATGTTCAGTGCCAGTGTAGCGTATTGTGTTTTTATTTACAGAAGAGAAAACAAAACCTTGGGGAAGGTGTTAGGATGTTGGATGGGCATATTTTTGACTAATTCTCAATTCCAGAGAGGTTGGTTACTGAAAATTCTTCATCAAACTTTATAAGTAACGCAATTTAATAAAATGGAATGTATAAGGGTTAGGTTAATTGGGAACTCTAAATTGCCCATAGGTGTGAATGTGAGTGCAAATGGTTGTCTGTGTCTATGTGTTAGCCCTGCGACAGACTGGCGACCTGTCCAGGGTGTACCCTGCCTCTCGGCCTAAGACAGCTGGGATAGGCTCCAGCCTATCAGGCAATCATTTTAAATTCCCATAACTTTTTGTTCACAGTAAATGATAGTAAATATATCAAATATTTAAACTAAAAAAAAAGTACTATTTTAAGGAAAATATTAGCTTGTTTTTTTAGTTTAATCTCAGCAATACTTCCCCAAAAGGTTTAGATGGGAGTAACAAAAGGATGAAAAAGTAAGTAGTACTAAAAAGAAATAGCTGGAGGAACAACTACTCAGGTTAACTGACAATTCAATTTTCAGTTCAATTCAATTTTATTTATATAGCGCCAAATCACAACAACAGTCGCCTCAAGGCACTTTATATTGTACAGTAGATCGTACAATAATAGATACAGAGAAAAACAGGTCAGTAACATGACTGGGTATTAAAAGAGCACCTTAGAGTTTCTCAGTAGTAAAGATGGGCAGCAGTTGACAAATCTCCCCCCAGAAAACTTTGTCTACAAGTTGTGGAACTATTTCAGAAAATTTTTGTAAAATGTAAAATTGTGAAGACTTTATATCTCATACATAATATCATCAAACAATTCTGAGAATATGGAAAAATCTCTGTGTAAGGGACAAGGATGAATATCAATACTGGATGCCAAGTCATGTGAACATGAACCCGAAACCTCACCGTCTTCACCGGGCCAAAGCTCAATCAAAATGATGTGGGGTATACTTCCACATCTGGAAAGGCACCATTAATGCTGAAAAGTATATCCAGCTTTTATATTTGCTCAGTTCCAGATGATGTCTTTTCAGGGAAGGCCTCGCATATTTCTGCATGAAAATGCTAAACCACTTACTACATTTATTACAACAGCATGGCTCCCCTAGTAGACAAATCCAGGTGCTGAACTGATCTGCCTCCAGTCCAGACTTTTCACCAACTGCGAACATTTGGCACACCATGTAACAAAAAATATAACCCAGGACTACTGAGCCAACAGAATCCTGTAAGACAAGAATGGTAAAGAGTATTCCTCTCCCAAAAGTCCAGCAACTGGTCTCAGTTCCCAGCCATTTATGGACTGTTGTTAAAAGAAGAGGTTGTGTTACGCAGTGGTAAACGTTCCCTTGTCCTGGCGTTTTTGAGACATGTTGCTGTCAAATTTAAAAAGCACTTTTTTCTCAGTTTAAACACGGAATATATTTTCTATTCTATTGTTAATAAATTATGATTCTAGGAGACCTGAAAATTATGAAACTATTCTGTTTTTATTTACATTTCAGACATCATCCCAACTTTTTTGGTATTAGGGTTGTAGATATTTCAAAGTCTTACAATTATGCTGAATCCAGTGTAACATTATTTGTAGCTAGTGCATCCAGTCTGCACTGGCTCAGGATCTGGCAGCTCTAGCTTAGGCTCAGGATACAGGGGATGCTCGAGGATGCACAGAGGTCACCAGCTGAGCCTGCAGAAACTCCCAAATACTCTCTGGGGAAGCACCGGGCAGAACAACAGTCAATAAATTTCAAATCTCAAGTTGGGTAGCCACAAGTGATACAGTCTGTGACTCAATTCAATTTTATTTATTCAATTTAGCACCCCTTACAATAATACAAATGAAACCCCAAATATCAGAAACCACTCTATAAGCAAGCACTTGGCGACAGTGGGAAGGAAAAACTCCCTTTTAACAGGAAAAAAAACCTCTGGCAGAACCAGAGAGTGCAGCCATCAGCTGTGAGCGGTTGGGGTGATGGGGTGAAGTCAGGACTAAAGACACACTTGTTCGAGTTTGCCAACTTATGTTTTCATAATTCTAAAACAAATAGTCTCAATACGGTTATGCCCAGAAATGGAACACACAGTTTTATGATCTGCCGGCTCAGAAACAAAAAATGCACAAAGTAATTAATTGTGGTAACCTCGGACTGAAGTGTTGCAGCAAGTAGCAATTTAGTTTGTGAAGTGGCTTCTTCTAGCACAAGATAAAGACACAGGATTAGTTCAAGGTTACTCAAGGCAAAATGCGGGTACACCCAGTCTCAGCAGACACAGGCAAAGAAGCTAGGCCTGGCTGGATGGAGGAGCAGCAATGGCGAGAGCATCGTTTCCTCCTGGAAGGAACAGGCAAAATCAAGGCTGCAGAGTCCTCACCCTCTGAAGAGGCTGGGCGTGACATGACCACTGACGGGCCGGGCAGCAGTTGGAGGCTGGGCAGCAGAGAGTTGGTGAGCCCCAGAGCCAAGTCTAACAGGGCAGATGCCAGCTTGTCTGAGATAATCGAGGTCACTGGCTGCTGACCCTGATTCTGCGCCATGTTTCAAGAACCATGTTTATTTAATAGGAAACTGTATTTGAAAGTCCATTTTTAAAATGCTGGATCAAAGACCCAGGACCATGACATATGATCTTGAACCAGAGTATGACCAATAATACACAGGTGTTTTTATAATCATCGTGACCATAGTGTTTCCTTAACATTGTAGACAGTTGTGTAGTTAAGTTGGAGCTGCCCTTTTTAAAACATTTATCAAGAAACCTTAACCTGACCAAAAACTGAGATGTGAGATAACTGTTGAATATTCAAACATTTTCAGAAATGTGAATAAATGTTTCATGTTGGGGGCGTGTTCTTGTTTACCTGTAAGAACATAAAACAAGCGCAGAGTTAGTTCTGGTGGTCCAACACATCAGTCTACATTACCAGCAAGATCAGCTAATACCGATACAACCCACATCAGTTGATGGGGTCAGCTGATACCTTTCTTCACGTCCAATTGGTTATCTCATTTGAGGTGTGCTATTTAAGCTCCTTTAGTCTGCTCACAGTTGCTGCACATCTGCAAACGGTCTAGAAAGCCACCTTCCTTCATGTTGTATCTGACTCGTACCATATCATGTCATGTCATATCTAATATCTGCTCTGCGCAAGGTCTTGCTGCCAAACTCCCTATCTCCAAATTTTGTTTATGCACGAGAAATGCACATGCCATCAAATATAAGTAATGGCAGATGGAAGCATCACCACTACTATAACTTTGAACTCCTGAGAAACAAAGACTGTTTCTTTCTTTGCATTCAAGGAAAAAATATTATTATTTTTTATTTGGTATCCGTGCCGCTTCTCATATTCCTAAGAGTGACTTCTTTGTGTCTTTGTGTAATTAGATTAAGTTAAGTGATGTCATTCCACAATGTAATTTAAACATGTTATACAGAGACCAAAATGGAAAGCCTTATCGCTCTCATAAACCCTTTGGAGGAGCAAATAAGAATGTTTTGGAAAGCAGAGTTTGGCCTGAGGGCCATTGATTGAAAAGCCTAATTAAACCAATGACGCACAAAAACAAATCTGAGGTAAGATGTGAGCTGTAGCCTGGAGCTAGTTGCCAGAGGTCATTAAAAGCCTTTAAATTTGGATTTCCAAAAAAGAAAGAGACACTTTTTGTGTGTTTTAGTCAAAGCCACAAAAATAAACATTAACCATACTGAATGTTTTCTCTGGATTCAATGATTCTAGCATTTTCAAAATGTCACCGCTGTTAATGCACCAGTACAGCAGACCCCCTCCGGTCGTTCCAACATTCGGAACTGACAGACTGCATCCATTAAGTTTATTTTAACACTTCATGCAGCAACTTGCCATGTGGGGTGGGGGTGGAGGCGGAGGGGGGTGATTTGAATTTCCCTGTCAGGCTGTTATTTTGTATTTCTCACTCAACTCCTTTGATGAATCCTTTTGAGGGAAGACTCTCCAAACATCTGCCCCATTGTACCTAGAGTCATCACATCTTGGCGCTAGGACAGGAGGCTGTGCTCGTCTTTAGAGGTGTTCAGATGCTACTTCATAGGAAGTAATTTGTTTAGACCATGCTGAAGTCATTAATGGGCACATCTGATAGTAACTATCAATTCCCAGGAAAAGCACGGAGGAAAAGTCGAAATGTTCATTTTTCCCTTTCCAACATCGAGTCCAGCAGTTTTACTTTTTTCTTTCTTTCGTCTTTTATCTCTTCTGTAAAGCTGAGGTTCTTATTAAATTATTCAGTTTGCAAACACTGATTTGACTACATATCTGATAGATAAAGAAGGAGATGGAGGAAATAATCCACATATGTATGTATCTCGTCCCGGTCTCAAACCAGAAATATTTCACTCATTAGGCAAATGTGTAAACCACTAGACTATGGAGCAACTTTTGTCTTGTTTGTTAATATAGAGAAAAATATGAGGTCTTGACAGCCAGGAAAGAACAATGAAGAGAAACAAAAGCATTTGCTTGCTGTTGATTAATGTCAGACATTTGTGTCTTTGCTCTTGCCCCCCCCTTTTTTTAAAAAGATGTTTATAATTACCCACAAATGCTAACATGCCAGGGTAACAATACAAATACACAAACTGAACTGATGAAACAACATGTTATAGCATAAAACGGTCATATACCCATTCATTAACAGGAAAGAGCGTGAGTTTCATAAAAGAGAAGTACACAGACAACTGCATATTATTTAATTAGCTTAGGAGGCTAAAGACCTGTTCAAATCCTTAGCGTCCACCAGAGCTATAGCATTAGGCTTACATCCACCCCAGTTTTAATACAAGAACTATAAGGACAAAATCACTTGACATGATTTGAAAAGTTAGATTTACTAGTTAATGGAACTGTGTTTGTTTAGCTTGTGATTAAACAAGCACGCTGGTGTCCTGGTAAATGTGAATGCTGCAATCATACAAGTGAAGACAGTGGTTGAACACCATGGCATTTCTCCACAAATAGAGACATGTTGGCAATCTGTCTGCATTTAGAAATTAGATGGTGGTTGTTTGCAAAAACTCTCCAGTCTGTCTGAGAGTGATTGCAGTCAGTCTGAGTCAAGTGCAAAAACAGGTTGTCTCTCACCACTGAACTGTTGCAGTCACCTTGTAATTAAAGGTGGTCACTCGGAGGTTGATGATGCAACTGGGCAACCACTTTTAACAGTTGGTTGCTACAACTGTTTATAATCAGTCACAGAAGAGAAAAAAAATTGAATGCAGCCACTGGTTTTTCAAGTCGTAAAGAAGTTGCTATCTTACTTTTACTCTAGTGGGACTGAACTATAAGAAAGAAATTACAATGAAAGAAAAATGACGCTGTAATGCTAGGTGCTACAGAAAAAACATCAAATCTGTTAACTGAATCTGTGTGGGTTTTCTCTCTATTATTGCAATACCTTACAATATGTCACGCCTTGAGGTGACAAGGCCTTACATCAATAAAGCTGAATTGGAGAATTGGATTCATAGTAATTTTTTTTTGGGGGGGGGGGTTTAAAGAAAAAGAAGATTTCCCAAGTTTTGGGAACAAAAACAATAAATTAATTAAGCATTCCCAACCGACACACATCAAAAACTAGTCACATTTTTACCTACAACAAGTTTTCTGCTTCTCTGCAAAACACAGGGTTAGATTTAACATCAGCACCAGTGATGATTTAGACCTCACAGGGTTACTAAAAAACATGATATTAAAGTTTGGCAGCTCATACCTGCAGTGTGTCAAACAGCTAAAAGTCACAATTGGAGCCGTGACCCTCCTCCCCCCCTTTGCCTTGACACACGCAATCTCTGTCTTATGTAATCATGTCTATGTCAAGATTATGTGCTGTGCCTGTGTGTATGCGCAGTGTGGCTTATTTTCACACTTGGGAGCCATATAAAAAGCAATCCATTCGTCGCCCTCCCACCCTTGTCACCTTTTACCACACGTTATTTATGGCTGCATAGAAACTCTGCGGCTACTTTATACTTATTTACGCTCACTCTACCAGCACTTTGAGAAAAGAAGCCATGAATTAGAGGCCGACACACACACTCACACACCAGGCACAGGAGAGTGTTGTAAAAAAGGAGAGCAGGGGAAACACAACACACTTGTGCTCTCAGTCCCATTTGCCCTCAGGTCTTGTGAATGTAAGGAATTCACAGCGAGGGGTGGAGGGGAAAAAAAGCTGTTTGCTAGTGCTGTGTCTGCTGTTGTGCAGATGGAGAGATGTGCTATACAAAGTCACCACACACACACACACACACACACACACACACGTGCAGCCGACAGGAGGCTTTTGAACCAAACACATACACAGTGCACGTACACACTGGATTCATCACAAATGCAGATGAAACACAAAAATAAGTGTTTGCAAATAATGTCCAAATATGCAGAGGCACACACACACAAAGCCACATATAAAGCGGGAAACCTTGCAAATAAACCCTTAGATGCTTCTCATCCAGCATGTTCTAACACAAACTAACTGCCGTCGGGCAAGACGTCAGTCAGGTCACGTTTTCAAACTTTGTTTAAAAATGTTGGTTTTAATCCTTTACCTGCAAGCAATTATTTGCATGGTTTGGAGATGGGAATGATTACATCCTCTTGTCTTTTGTCATAATTTGCCATTTTCTTAGAGTTTCCCTGTGATTTGTGCAAAACCGCTTTGTTGTGATGTTGTGAGGTCGGTTTTAGGTTGGGTGTGTGACGTAGGGGGTGATTCAAAGACAGGGCTTGAATACCAACCAAGGACAGGGAACAGGGCTGTTTCTTAGAGCTGGATTACCAGCTAGGCAAAGCCGGGTAAGCTATCCAGTGTTTCCAAAAAGCGATTATTTAGACTGAGATCATTTGATTAACTGTAAATTCATTAAAACTTTGCATACAGTGAAGAAGAAAGTCTTCTCTGCCAGTTCCTCGATTTTGTGGCTCTGGTTTAGAGTAGGGCTGTTCTGAATAACAAGTTTGTAGCTTTGGTGGTAATCCACAGTGAAAAGTCAGAGCCTTATCATGCATGGGGATGGGGACCAAAAAGCCACTCGTGTCTTATTTTATAAATGCTATAAAATCATCATAAAGATGAGATAAAGGCAATGCTAAGATTCTGGCTGCATGTAAAGTAAAAGTCTTTTTCTTCTTCTTTCTCCCACATTGTGGATTGCTAGCAAACAAGCCTCGATTGCTCACCAAAAGAAGACAGCATTTTAAAAAACAATATCTGAGTACAGCCCTTCTTGTACCAAGAACCCCTCGGTACAAAAACTTGTACCAAAAACTTACAGCCAATGATGGGTCAAAATAATTGCACCTTATTTCTTTATTACACACACTGGTGACATTGTTGATCTATATTTATATTGTTACCAAATTCACTCACTGCATCAACACACCCTAGCTACTGAAGCCCACAAGGTCCATGACGGCTACCACTACCCACTACCCACAGCTCGTGACCATAGGTGAGGGTAGGGACGTAGATCAACCGGTAAATTGAGAGCTCTGCTTTTGCACTCAGTTCTCGCTTCACCACGACGGACCGGTACAGTGTCTGGATCACTGCAGCCACAGCACTAATCCGTCTGTCGGTCTCCCGCTCCCTTCTCCCATCACTCGCGAACAAGACCCCAAAATACCTTAACTCCTCCACTTGGGGCAGTAACTCTTCCCTGAGTGGGCACTCCACCCTTTTGTGGCTGAGGACCATGGCCTCAGATTTGGAGGTGCTGATTCTCATTCCCACCGCTTCACACTCAGCTGCGAACTGTTCCAGTGCGAGCTAGAGGCCATCACCCATTGAAGCCAACAGAACCACGTCATCCGTGAAAAGCAGAGATGAGATTCTGAGACCACCCAAGTGAAAGCCTTCCGCCACTTGGCTACACCTAGAAATTCTGTCCATCAAAATTATGAACAGAATCGGTGACAAAGGGCAGCCCTAGCGGAGCTCATCATCATGTTTTTTCCCCACATGCTTAGTTTCATTTTCACCTGTTTATTGCTTTTGTTTTTACTTGCTGGTGAGGGTTAGACATTCAAGGATACTCACTTGGGGTTGGGAAATGATTGTGGTTTAGGTTTAAAAGCACTGCATACCGGTAGCCCTTGGAGTTGAAAAATAATGAGTTGTGAGTGACAATCAAATCACGTTAATGCCATAACCCAGAACATCACCCATTGCCACCATGAAGCACCAATGGACCATTCTATAGTTACATTTGTGGGTTTGCCTACATTGAGGAACTCATATGGTTGAAATGGGAATTCTTATGGTGTTGCTGACTGGGCTTTCCTAAAAGAAAACCTCTAAAGACCAACTTGACGCAACACCTCAAAATTCCCCCCGTGTAGTTCCCATACACTTCAACACTATACACCAAAGCATGTCACCAATGTTGTTTTGACTGTCTTTACGGGGAGTCAGTGTGAAGAAATGTAGTGTAAGAAGTTGATCATAAAATCTAATCAGGAGAGATTTAAATTCCACCACAGAAGCTCTTCTCTACCTGACCTCTGATATCCTTTTGGAGGGGGAGTGGATCACAGAAGATAATTACCCCACAGTGGTCAATAAAGTACAACAAACTCAGGTTTTTGGGTAGCTTTTCCCCTCAAGTTCCTGTCGTACTTGTTTCCATGAGTGCTGGCTTGTGTTCACTGAATCCAAGTGTGGTGGAAAGTTAAGTGAGAACACAAGCGTCTTTCACAGAATACCTTCGGAAGTTTACTTTTTATGCATGTTTGTGTGTTTTCGCGACAAAGAGAGGGAGCTGTTGTGGGCGAGAGAGCTCTCAGCAGGCAGTTTGCAATAATGTATACAGACACACTTTCACTTGTGTAAAAAGAAGGAAGCACATTAAGCTTAATCACATCAAACTGACTTTACTCTACTGACCTAGTGAAGATAAGGAAATGTTAACATGAACAACAGGAAAAGTACGTTTTCACTGAGACTTCAGATATGCCAGCACTCGAAGTTGCAAAAGATGAAAATGCACAGTATGTGACTCAAGAACTGAGCAGGAGAACTCTTTATCCTGCAATCAGTGGGGATCCAAGAAATAAAACAAATGGAAACTCTGCTAAATCGTTTGCTGCTATGCAATGTAATGTTTTGGCTCCAAATATTGCCTGTGGGCAGCAGCATGAGGCTAATTGAGCAGTTTAATGTGGACTGTCTTACATCACTGATGCTCTCTCTTTCTCTCTTTGTGAAAACATTGTAAAAACCACTTTTGATGATTTTCATGTCTTAACATGAAAGCAAGGATTACAAGTCTCTGTGGACTGAGAAAAATACACAACGAGCGCTGCCATTGTCTGAAACCCGACTGAATATTTAGTTGTTATTTTTTTAATTCAGTAACTCGTACCACGGTAGTGCAATTGCTGCCAAAGCAGAGCACCAGATTGACTTTTACAGGTGAGTAGTTCTTATTTGTGGGAAACGTGTGAAACTGCCCGGGGCAAAAACAACATGTGAAGAATGAGTCACACTGATCCAAACACATGCCAGCATTTCATTTTTTTTATCAAATCAGCATCAACGTCGCAGGATATCTTAAAGTGGCTTTCATACTTTCAGCAGCTTGTGCTGCTCTCTTATTTCTTGTTCCCGTCTGGATTAAGTGTTTCTTCTGGTCTGTAGTAAAAAAGAATACTTTATAGTAGTCATATTCTTGTTGTAAGGTTTGAATCTGAGTTGGGTAAGTTGGTTTATCTTTGGTAAATGATTTTCTCTATCGATTTCCTCTCTGTTGACAACTATGGAAAAAAAAATCACCTTACTTCTTGCAGACAAGAAGGCTTTTTTTTTTACAAGAACACCTGCAAGGAAATGTAATTCGTTTTAAACCTACTTCTTTTGGGCCACTTTGTGTCACTGGAAACAAACGGAAGCCAGGTGGCAGTGCTAAGACAACTGTCAAAAACATAAGTTTTTTAACTATCTATTCAGAGAGGCTTTCAGCCTTTAGTGGTAATAAAACATGCATGTAAATCGTTGTAAGACAGAAAGATATGAATTATGCCCTACAAAACACTGGTCACCTGTCCAGGGTGCAGTCTGCCTATCATCCTATGACACCTGGGAGAGACACCAGACCCCTGTGAATTGGATCAATAATTTTAAAAAATGGATGGATGTGCAGCTATAGCTGCTAGCTGTCTGCTAGGCATCACCTCAGTTAATTTGAGTGACTAAATTGGGTGAGCAACTAAATTGCTGTATTTATACTTAATCGTACTATGTTCCAGTGTTGGTCGGTGAACTTTTATTATTTATTCATATAAATACTTACTTAGCACCAACTAGCAGGAATCAGTATCTGTTTCGTGCTAAACTTAGCTGTCTATTAGTTCATCTACATAAACTCATTAATGGCTCCACAAAAATACAAAAGAAATGAAATTTCCAAAATATTTAAATCAAGGCTTCAAGTCCACAAACCAGTACATGGTGTCTCAGTGGTTGTGGCCACTTTTATTTTCAAAGGGCAGGAGAAAAAACACACTTGCAACCTGATCACCTTTGGTCTCAGTCACTCAGGCACCTGGCAATCAACGGTCGCTAGCTAAAATATTTACTGTCTTGTAGCACCATTTAGGGTCTCCAGCAACTTCTGAGTGAAATACTTGGCTCTTAGCTTCAAAATGCTCCAAAATCTTTAACAACTAGGAGTGAAGTTTATCTGTTTGATATACTGTGGGGTTTCTTTTGCACTGGTCACAGATGTGCCCCAAAACAACCCTGAATACAGCAGAGGTCAGAAAACCTTGATATTAGGTATAATGCTACTCAGTCATGTAATGATTGGTTATTTACTTATTTATTTGACCATGAAATAGTTTAAGCTGCAGACTGTACAAAACTATCCTATAACTGCATAACACTGCATAACAACTACTACCATCTTTTTTAAACGACCAGATGCTGAATCCAAAAGTTCATCCACCTAATAGTTTTCTCAAAGTTTCAACAAAATTGCAACAGCGTCTGAAATCTAATAATAACTGAAAATAATTTACTGAACAAGAAGGGATTTCAGGCAGGCAGACATCTATCTTGTGAAACTTTTAATATTTTCATGGTGCACAAAACCTAAAAACAAATGTCCTCCTTTTTTATATAATGACATATTTATACAAAAACATATAATTATTTAAAGAACATTTAAATGATAAAAACTGAACCATTTCATGCCTGAACTACTTAGTTAACATTCAACATTTGAACGGTTTCTTCCACAGTGTGTTTCTTGAATGTAAGCAACCAAAGACAGATCTGTAAGAAAACTCTTGCGGTTGGCTGCGCCCCATAATTGAGGTGTTTATTGGTAGTTATTTGCCCTAAAATGTAGGAGAACTATTTGAAATTACAATAATGGAGGTCATTATTGGGATCTCACATTCTGTCTCAATCCCATTAGCAACCACGGGCTGGCTAAGCATACACATACAGTAGTAATCTAAATATACAGATACAGAACTATATTCAAGCCCTTACACTCAAATATACACACACACAAGGGGACTGTGACAGGTAAATGAACACTACCATGATTACTAAGGAAGATAAAGTTATTTTCTAATTTGCTGCCCTTCACTCCACCCATGTATATGTCATCCTGTCAGGAATCTGTGGCATTACTCAAATACTTCTTTAAAGGTTAAGATGGTGAGATGAAAATAATCCTGTTTAGTACTTCGTGAATGTGCACATTCATTTATCTATTTTCAGGTGCTAATCAGGGGTTGGTCTGCAACTGCAGCTTTTTCTGCAAAGCAGCCCAGACAAGTTCTTCAGCTCTTTCTTCAAGATCTTGGAGCACTCATAGGGTACATGAGTTGTTAAATGCTCATCGCTTTTTTCTCTGTAATTACAAATGAAATATCTCTAAAGGCAGAGAATCACGAGGACCTGAACTTTACTTGGTAAGTAACAAAGCAAAGCTCTCTTCTTTGATGATGAAACCCAGAGTAAGTTGTTTGGTAGGGACGAGATCCAATGGCTTGGCCAATCAAAGCTGAAAATTATTCATTATTTTTAATATGACATTTACTTTTTTCATTTATACTTCTTTATTTTTTAAACAAGTTTGCATACATTTTTTAAGCAAAACTAACTTATCAAATTTTACAGTGTATTGTTTGCACTGGCTGTGTTTCTGAAAGGGAAAGATTGCCAGACCATAGATTCTACCCAGGTACATTAAGTACCATTTGCAAAATGCAATGTAAATACACTCAGCTCTATTCAGAGACTTGCTGTGGTATAAATAAGTTGGCAGGACATTCTGTATATGCACATATTAAGAAATAAAATTAAAGATTCTCAAAGCAGCTTCGGCCTGGACTAATCACTGGGAAAATCTGGCAAAATGATGAGCTGAGGGATTTCAGTGTATGTTGTTTTTAACTTGAAGCCCAAGAATCCTTTCTCTTACTAGGTGTGAACTTGTAAGCTGCACAGGCTCAACAACACCATATGGCTGCTGAAATCATGTTACTGTCATCAAGAGTGTTTCTGTGAAACAGAAAATCTCTGGATGTGAACTGAGACGCAGAAGAAACCGATTCCTTTATTATCTAAATTACATATGACTGATGAAAAATTAAGTCATATCAAAACGGAGTGTTTTATGCAATTCGGTGACTACATGAGTATATGTTAAAACATGTTAACAAATTGTATAGTTTAGCACATAGTATAGCCCGGGTTTACTTTAGTTCCAACAACTTCTCTAGTAAAATATGCAGTGTTATAAGCATGTAAATAATCCAACAGACTAACCACGTGACGTTAACGTGGCGGCCGTTTTGGATGACGGTGTGGGATGAAATGAATAAGTCACGACTTACACAGACCTACTGACCGGTCAGTAATGTCTTGGAAACCTCTTGGCAATCACCTGTTGCTAGGGACATATATATGTTATAGGTGATTCTCTACCAGCTGGAAAAAAACTCCTTATGATTACTTTAGCCGCTAGCATATTGTTGTGATTGTAGTTTGAATGACGTGTTCAGTGGCATGTCTACAACAACACCGTCTAGCTATTCTCCGAACTGCAGTGAAACTGTGAAAAGTGTGACAGAAACCAGAATAGAGACCATTTGCCTTCAAAGTAAAACTTGCTGAGGTACAATGCAAACTTTAAACATGAACCATTTCCATTTTCAGTTTGCATCGCAGTTTATCAACTTGTACTATTGCTCGGCTAATAGTTGGTATTTACAGACGAACGTGAAAACCAACAGGCAACCATGGCAATCTGTTAACAACTAAAAGCAGTCAATAGGAAGTTTTTGGTGCAGCACTTTCTCTGCAACCAATTTGACCAAGCAAGAACTAGCAACTTCCAGGAACTACTGCCAACTATTTGGGGAATACATGTTTCCCTAGCAATCGGTGGTTGTATCACGGTGGTATGTATGGTGGCTGCAGTTTATACATTTACAATATGGTGGCTACAGTATGTGTGAGTGTGTGTGTGAGTGTGTGTGTGTGAGACTGGCAGGCTCAGCTGTGTTTCCACCAGGTTAGCGACACTGTAATTCAGCCAGGAACAGAGCAGTACTCGTGCCATTCGAGGACAGATAGAGCCAATTACTGAAGAAACAAAGAACACACATTCACATTTCCACACGATAGGCTGCCAACATACACAGTGGCCATGTTAATCATATTTAATGTGCTACAGGAAATTTCCCATCATGTGAATGTGTGTGATCTTTCATCAGTTTGCACCCCACAACCCTCCTTGTCCCAGCTAATTTTATCCAACCTCACTGGTTGCCCCAGAAAGTCACTGTGAGAATTTGTTCTTTACAAAACTGTCTTTTACTTCATTACTTTACTTTGCCTTTTCCCACAATGCCTTTTGCATTGGCCTCTTTTTTCTGTTTTTCACACACTGATACATTTGTGAAGTTGACCACTACAGTTTCCTCCTCAGGTACATGTAGTGGATGTCTGGGATATTGCATCTCATCTGATGTGATTTTGTTCTGTTCTTCATGTGGCACCACTTCACAGCGTTATTGTTTCAGAAACACAGAGTTTTATTTTGAAATCATGGAATCATTTTTTTTCCTTCCTGCAATCCTCATCTGCTTTATGGGGCTTGACATTAAATATAGAACTAATGGTTATTTTAAGCAAGACTGAGTGGAGAGATGCTACTGGGGCACTTTGTGAGAGTGATCAGTAGAGGTGAACGGAGCAATCCAAATATCAATATTATCGATACCAACACTGATATTATACTACCCAACACGATCAATATTTGACTCCTGTCCTCTAAGTTCAGTATGTAGCTTACTGAATTGTGTTGAATAACTTGTTTTGGGGTTGATGTTTTTTTGAAAAAACCCACTATGAAAAATGTCTGAACTTTTTTATTTTGACTCTTACGACTGTTTTATTTATAGCCTATAGCACTGACACAAATGTGCTTTAGAGACAAACACATTTACATTCCAGGTCTCCAAGAAAAACAGTTTCAAAACACATGAAAGCTCAGAAAACTGTGCTTTTGATGTATTAACTAATTATTGTGTAATTATTGGATAACAATCCATTCACTCAAAACATGATTGTTTGCTATCATAAACATGAAGAAATAATTTTGAAGAAAATGCAGCTGAAATATATTTATTCAGTAAAGTAAACTTCATTTGATCAGAGTCCATGAAATTTGATGTTTACATTGTGCTTATGCAACAAAATTACATGGAAATTTAGATGCACACTTTAACTAATTTGTGGTCAAATGACTTAAAGTCAACATTTTGGGCATAAATATTTTTGAGTGTGACTTTAATGTAGCAACTGGTAATCAAGAAAAGTCATATCTTCGTGTATATATAGTACACCTCATTTGTTCACATGAAAAGATTAGTCTATTCATCATTAAGTCGATGCATTCACAAAGAAAACTTTTGTTTGCTTCAAAACCTCCTATATCATTGCAAAAATGCCATCTTTAGCTCAGCAACATTTATTTGGCAATGATTACATTGATCAGAGATTTAATCTATTGATCAATATATCAATCAGTGTTCAAAACAGTCGGTGCAACAGAAGTTATTCAAATTATGTGCAGAGCAAAAGTTTTACTACAAGTTGTAATGTAGATGGTAGCGCAGTAAATTCTCTATAACGAAACTCAAAAACAACAACAGGCGAATAGACGTGCCCACTCACATTCACCACAGCAGAACAACTACTGTGCACATACCTGCAGGTCAGTGCATTCAAGCACACACAAGTGTTTCCTTCCACTGGTCATACACTGACTCATAGCACATGACGGGAATAAAAATTAATGTGAGACATGAAAATGTAAAATTAAAGAGATAACTAAAGTAATAACATAAAATGAAGCAGATGAATGATGAATGAATTGCTTTGTGAAAAACCAAAAGCCATGCTCACTCTTTCAATCAAACTGCTCTACTGGCAAAAGACCTCCCAAAAGCTCACATACTCTACCGGATTTGGAAACATTTCCTGTGTTCAAGTTTGTGGAAATAGTTCTCCTCAGGGATAATTGAGCTATTATTGTTGGCCTCTCTGAATTTTGGATATATACAGTGGGGTCCAAAGTCAGAGACCACTAATGATGATAAGTCTATTTTGCATATGTTTTGAATTTAACAGACATTTTTTCGTTACAAATGATAATATCGGCTGAGCAATTTTGAGAAAGAAGACATTTGAGTAAATTTCTGAAAAATGCAGATACGCAGATATTTTTGGGCAGTATTTGACTGTTCCTTTTAGCTTTAATGACAGCTTGCACTTACACCGAGTGAACAAAACTGTACAAAACCTGAGCAAGCTTTGATGTCTAAATGACGATGGTGTGACTGAGAGAAAAATGTGCTCAGACTCCATGTTCCTGTTGTAGTCCTGCAAAGTTGAAGTCTGTTTGGGCTTATTGTTCTGCTTCACCACAGAGATACAGACCAATGGGTGAAGTATATCTCTGAAGGACAGAGCCTTATTACTCTTTTGTCAAGGAGAAGTAAATTGAGTGCAGGAGACCAACTCCAGAGTAATCAAAACACTTCTATGTTTGATCTCGTTGTCTCGTTATGTGGTTTTCACACATGAACTTAAGACATTTTTGGGAGAATCCGAATGTTGTCTTGTCTCTTACAGCAGGAAACAGGAACCACTGGAAATAATGTGGTGTTAGGTGAGGGAGCTGCCTGGGTGGAGAAGGAAGTACACAAAAGGCCTCCTCACTAACAGGTCAATGCACTGGAACATTAGCGGCACTACTTTCTGGCTTCTGTTTGCATCGGAGCTCTTCTAAGGCAATGACAAAAAAGGTGGTAGAAGTATAGCTTCCTGCGGAAATTGCCTAGCAGAGAATTGGGGAATATTATACACACTGTTTGATTCCATTTCCTGCTCTGTAGGATCCTACAGAGGAAAAAAATGACTGAAATGATTTTTTTTTTATACGGGCACCTAAGAAGCTTATCTGGATCTGTGCACACTAAAAAACGTAAATTTTATAACCTAATTTGGGCAATTTTATTCAATACGACTGGTGGTTCTATAGATGAGGTACTTTCATTACAATGATCATTAAAATTTGTTAACTTAGGTCGACCCCTGAGGTGATAACGAGACAGCTGCCAAGGGGGAACATTTGCTTGGAGAAGGACTTTGGTACAAACTTTTAGTCTAACCATGGATTTGACACAGACAAAGTCCCTTTTGTTTAGACTGACTTCTGAAAATGCATCCATATTGGGCCCAGGCATGAGTATCATTCGAATCCTGCTTCATTGGAAGGAAATATAAGCTTTTGTACAAAGAATGAGGTTGGTTAATGCCACAAATTATTCTTAACACTGACTGCTGACATAGAACTAGTGCCAAGTGTATACTATTTCAAAATCCTCAAACTATGTGATTATTTCGAGGTTTACAAGAAAATATCACAGATATCGTATTTGGCCTCATAATTGTGGATACGTGCAGCCATATTTCCACTGAAGGATATCGGGGCGAGCACGAAGTGGCACGAATGTTTACAGGAAGGGCTGTAATTCTGGTGAATCTATTGAATCACCTCTCAGTGTGGATTCGGGAGACAGACACCCTCTCTACTTTTAAGATTAGGCTTAAAACTTTCCTTTTTTATTAACCATATAATCAGAGCTGGATGAGGCAACCCTGAATCTTCCCTTATTTAAACTGTAAGAGGCCTAAGCATCTGGGAACCCCCCATGATGCACTTAGCATTTCTTCTTCATTCACCTTTTTTCACTCTGTTTATTTATCACTCTGCTTTTTATCATTAGTTATTATTCATCTCTTCTAGTGTGTCTTTAGTCCTGTGTTCTTCTTCTCACCCAACTGCCCCTCCCCGAGCCAGTATCTGCCAGAGGTTTCTTCCTGTTAAAAGGGAGTTTTTCCTTCCCACTGTCACTAATTGTTTGCTCATAAAGAGGTTGACTGATTGATGGGGTGCTTTCTGTATTACTGAAGGGTTTTTACAATAAATTTGAGGCAACTGTTGTTCAATTCAACTGAATTGAATTGAACTGTTCTGTACTTCTTTAGCCTGCTATGTTCCCCTATGTCTTCTTATGTACTTCATCCAGTGTTTCAAATACATTTCTATTTGTCTCTAACAGAAAGATAAACATTATTTACTAAGACAGTGGGGCCATGTACTATTGTGTACATAGCATGCGGCTGAGGGAGATATGGCTTAGGATGAGATCCCTTTTAAACACAGCGTAACTGTTGCTCAGCAGATTAAGATGAATGGACAAAGTAAACAGCCAGAGACACTGAGGAACAGTTTGCACATAAGGTTTGCGGCTTTGGTTCTGTTATCAAAGATTTTATTACACCTGGAGACTGTAGGGTTTACTGTAAGAATTTGAGGCACGCTAAACAAAATAGCGGTTAGTTTTATATACTATGTACTTTGCAGCTCACATGGGCTCAGAGTAACATTATGCATAAACATGCCCCAAGAAAAGGAGGAAGAAAGTGGTGGAACCATGCCAGCAAAATATTTATTGGCGCCACAATTAGCTTCAGTGTGGTGTTCTTATTTGGCTGTATACTGTACGCACACACCTACACACTGTACACAACATTACTAATATTATCAAACCCAAATGCTTACAACAAACAAGCTCACTGTGAGAAACAAAGCAGTACAGCTTGGATTTGTAGAAATATGACAATCTGTGTGTGTGTGTGTGTGTGTGTGTGTGTGTGTGTGTGTGTGTGTGTGTGTCGCAGCAGGAATAATGGCCATATCATTTGCCCCATGTGAAGGTCCAGTTCTCATAGAGTGTGTTGCCAATGTCCTGCCGTGCCCTATAAATCCCAGACAGGACTTGCTCACTTGTCTGTTCTTCAAGTTAATAGATGACTTCGTGGGTTTACAGCACATGGCCTCCCAGGTTAATTTTCATAGACTGAATTTGACGCCTTGGTCAAACATTTCCACCCTGCAGTTAAAGGTGCTGAAGGTGGTGTGAAGGATGATGGGAAGTTTATGAGTGATGTGCCAGTATTGAGAGTAATCACATTACATTTTTTCAGTAACGCAGTAACGTGTTTGTGGCGGGGCGTGGTCGGCAGTGCCGCTGCAGGGTAGGCACCTGCAGGGGATCCGCAATCACGCCTCGCCGGGTTAAAACACTGAACGGGGTCCTATCATGTCGTTGTTGGTGGTGGTATGTTGAGGTGGCAGCGGGAGAGCTGCAGCTGTGTGTGGAAGAACAGCAACAGTGAGTGGAAATAAAAGACGGTGAAAAGCAGTAAAATGTCATCCGGTCTGCCGTGGTCGTTTACAGTGTTACTGCACTAAATTAAGTACAATTATGTGGTCACCTGTGTTACAAATGCTCTTCAGTTATCTGCATGCTAGACACTGTAACGTTGGGTTGTGTTCAGTGGTTGAAAGGAGGAGGCAAAAACACTTAGCAGGACAGCCGGAAGAATACAAGATCACACTGGTATTGGGAATTCCACAGCGTTATCCTTTAATGGACCTTCTCCTCGTCAACCATACAAGGCCTGGTTGAACGGCTACTGCTTATCATACATGAAGCACAGTGCTCCTACAACATGTAACGTTGCAAATTGTTAGAGAGGTAAAAGATATAAAGTCTGTCCATATAAAGTCTCTGTCCACACACTCACGTGCAAGCACGTTGCTCTCATAATCACAGAGAGGGCAGTGGCGCATACTAATGACATCATCAACCCTCGACTTAGGTTGTATTAAAGAGACACCATACCATTGTGACTGTTACAACACAGAGAAAAAAAAAACATCAAATAAACACGTTTTTTCTTCTTGTACACTTGTGCTACAGTCAGCTGATTTTAGCTCAAATGTGGGAGAAGGAAAATGCTGGAGCAGTCTACAGCTTGGCTAACATTTCCACTTTGATATAAGCTCATCATATAACCTAAGAAAATAATGTGTGGTTAATCAGATAGCTTTGACTGTGCTATGATGCTTTAATTGAATAAAGTAATTTGGAATTGGATAGCTAATTCACTAGATCATCCCTGGAAGTTTGAAAGAATTAGATGTGCTCATTGACTTGCAGAATTTGGCCTGTAAAATAGCTTGCTGTCTGGGTTAGCAGGAAAGCTAGTATTAGCTATCATTAGTCAGAAAAACAAACAGCGGCACATAGAATTTCATCCACAAAACCAAACAATACCTCCATGAATCAAATTCTCATGTTGAATATGAGCTTTCCACTCTTGGTCATATTTTAATTTGGTCATACTCGCTCAGTCAGAGAAAACTGGCTTTCTTCTGTCTAATGTTGGCTTACCTACTAGTGCAGACAAATTGCTTGATACCCATCTCAACATGTTTTGTCCTACTATGAAGCCCTGAGATAAGCACTTACCATCAATAATAAGTCATCAATAAGCACATCCTCGATAATCCTCCTTTCTGACATTTAAAATGATCAAAATTTCCAAAATAGACTTAATGCTTTATTTAAAATTTTTTTAAAAGTGACTGAGATTAAACTCATTAAAAAACTGTTTACTGATATCACTTTCCCATAGATGTCTATAGGACCATGAGTCTTCTTGCAAACACAGATATTAAAAAGAAAGAAACAAAGAAGACAACACGTCCATCTTTTGTACTAGCTATGCTTGACTCTGTGACCCCTGTGTAGCACATAGCTAGATAAAGTTAGCTTCCTTGCTTGCTAATGTAATCCTTAATGTTGTTCTTTTTTGGGGGGGGGGTTGATGGATTCAAGAAGCTGTCTTAAGACAGCTACTTAGCTGGGGTTTAAAATTAGCTAACCAATGCTAGCGTTAGCAAGTGTTGCTCATTGCTGATACTGGTAGCTAAAGACAGAAACAGGCGAGACACTCGGAAGCATGCATATTAGTGGCAACGGAGAGGGTCGGGCAAAGTTTCAGTTTTTTAGCCATATTACAATGCATTCACATATTTGCAATAAAAAAGCATAATGCATAAAAAAGTGGCATTGACTACATGAGCTTCATCGCTCTAAAGCGGCCAATAAAGCAAAATTGACATCTTTAAGAACTGTTGTCAACAACTTTGTAGTCTCATTAAATGTTTTCGTCTTGTTGGATTTTGATCATGAACTAAATCACCACACAAAACAACAAAAAAATGTAACTTAAATCAAAGTGCTGACTGAGACTGATTAGAAAGCCATCACCTCCTTGTTCTAAACACAGTATGGGCTCAGTTGCAACAGCACAGAAACCCAGCTATTCCAGTAATTAAAAAGAAAGAAGCAGTAAATTACATCCTGAAATGTTGCCATCATGGCAACACATTTTTTTCCTCCTTTTTCATACAGAGATCCTGCCATTATTATACAATATACGTTCAGCATCTGGTTTCCATTTGCATCGTGTGGAGAAGATGGTGATTGCGGTTCTTGCCAGCTAAACTTTTTCCTGCCTTTGTTTCTCTATGGTTTCTATTCAGTCCCGTACGGCAGGATAAAGTTTGTGTGCTTGTGTGAGACTAGAAGAAGAATGACAATACTGTACTGCCTGATTCCTCTGTTGGCATCCACCGCAGAGAAAAAGAAGCAACAGCAGAGAAGAAGGAAACTGTGGATAGTTAATTCAGCAGAGAACAAAAGATGCTTTCATCATTCGATTTCTCAGCTTTTCTGTCTCCATCTGCTGATCTGTGCTGCTTCTGTCATATAAACACACGCTTCAGTGCAAGCTTATTTATGCAATCGTTTTTCACAGCCTGAAGACAAATGAGGGAAAAACAAATTCAAAAGAAAATACAGAATTAGACAAGAATAGGGATTCAAAGACAAACTAAATGTAGAGTAAAATACCTGTGTACAGTTATTTTACCCTAAACTGGGTTCTAGACAAAGTGGGAAAAGAAGAGCACAGTCCAATAGATGATCCCCTCTACAGAGCCCTGGATTATGTGGGCAGCCGATTTCAGCAGTCACCAGTATCTGTTACAGCTTAGCAGATGTGCTGTGTGGTTACTGTATAATACAAACACACACCACATACACATAGCTTAGATGCATGAGGAAAAATGCAGAAGTGTACTACTTCAGCACTGAAGCTACTCCTGCATTTATGGATTATGGATTATTGTCATTTAGGAGCCATCTTTGAGCATTTATATGGGGATTGTGGCAAAGGAATATCTGGCACATGGCACAATAATTTACAAAAAATCAACTCTACACTCTACACACGTAAGGTAATCTATTCAGTTACGATAACAAGTAAAAATATCTACCGCCACAGTTGAAAGTGGCGAGCAATTCTCCCATAGATTTGTATTGAGGATTGTTTGAATGTCATGTTCTTCTAATGTCACTTCAAACAACAGTGATGAAGGAAGCTTTCAGACTCGTACACTACTTTGTAATAAATCTGCTTCATGTATTGTATTTCCCTTAATATAAGACCATATTCAAATACAGTTTGTTTAGGGTGATCAGAACTGATATGGCACCAAGAAGAACTGCAGTATTGTATAAATCAGGAGTAGCAGAGGAGCATGTTCGCATGGTGCATGTATGAGGTGTGCAGTCCGAGTGACTGCTTCAAGGTGGGGGTGGAATAGCATCAGAGATCTGCTCTGACCACCTTCCTGTTTGCTGTGGTGATGGACAGGCTGACAGATGAGGTCAGGCAGTAGTCTCTGTGGACTATGTTGTTCCAAGACGACATTGTAATCTATAGTGAGAGTAGGAAGCAGGTGGAGGTATTCTTGAAATAAGAGGTATGGATATCAGCAGAGGCAAGACAAATTACATGTGTGTGAATGGGAGCTGGTTCCACAGAGGAGGGCCCTGAAAACTGAAGGATCTGACTCCCATTCTACTTTTATATATCCTAGGATCCACAAGTAGGCCAGCAGCGTCTGAGACCAAAGTGCTCTATTGGGGTGATACAGTGTTGAGGTATTTAAAATGCTCTCTTTTTTCTTTAATTCCTGTACAGTCGCTTTTTAAGACAATGTAACAGTAATGAATTGCAATAGTGTGTGTTTTGTTTCTAGAGAAGCTGAGTAGGGTTTCCCCTTCTTTATGCAAAACAATTGTTGCTTGGATATCATCCACATGCAACATTCTTCTTTTAATAAATGAAGTGCCACATCTGTGAAATGAATGAGGGTTAACTGGAGGTGGCTGTGGGCTGTAAAAGTACTCAAAGCTCACACCAGATCCCAAACTTTTGCTACATAATGAACTTAGGACTTTTCCAGTCTTACTAAGAACTCAAAGCGCTTTAACCTACCAGTTGCATTTTAACCACACATGCATACAGCACCTTCTTCTAAACACTTAAAGCCCTTTATCCACCACCAGTTTAGAATAAACTATCAGCCTAACATGTCTTTGGACTGTGGTCTGTGGGAGGAAGCCAGAGTACTCAGAGGAAACCCATGCACACAAGGACAACATGCAAAACGAACACAGGAAAGGCCCCAGCCGGGCTTCGAACCACAAACCTTCTTGGTGTGAAGCGACAGCGCTAACCACTGTCTCTCTGTCCCACACGAGGTATAAAAAAAGAACCTTTGTTATATAGTAAGTTTGCAAAAATTTTTAATTTAACCAGAAACTGTGGTCAAGTCAGCTGACTTGACTGAAAAGCTCTGACTAGGATGCTTTCTGTCTTTACCGCTCCCATTATCTTCAATGTTTGGAAGCTTTTACTGCACGTATGGCGACATAGCATGTTCTCGCCAACTCCATTAATGTTACTTCACTTCATCTCTCTCTGTCAGCACCACTCCACACACAGCCAAGTGTGTGTGTGTAAGGACGTCTTTCTTCAACTCTGTGGAGAGACAGAAAAGAGAGAAAGAAATGAGACGTTAGTGTGGCTGTAAATAACAATACTGTGACTCGCACTCAGCTGAAATGAGATGAGTGCATAAGATGAACATGAAAACATTCTTTTCCTTATTATTCATTTATGTCCGGTTGTCATTTATTGCATTATTAATAAATACCATTCAGGACATTGATTCTTCCCAGTAGGGGCTAAGCAAGCAGGTGTGGGTGGGGGGATGAACAATCATTATCTGTGGTGTTTATTCTCTATATTTGATACCTGCATTCAACAAAGGAGTACTAGCTGGAACTGGAACACCAGATTGTGTGTCTGACCAGGAGACCTAGGAATCACATCTGCTGAACAGACAACATCTTTCTTTCATGCACATTATCCACTCTTACACCACACAATCTTTTAAGAACTAAAACTTTGTATCTAAGCTAAACTTTGTAACTCAGTAACTGAAACTAAGAGACTTGTTTGTGGCACATATTCTTTGTAGCATTTAACAAAACCCAAGAAGTGAACCCCTGGGTCCAACCCAGCAATTTTCTATGCACTGTCACCAAAGCAATCAAGGCAGCAGCTATGCATCTTAATCACAGTAAATGCAAAATGTCAATGTGGAAATGTGTGAAACTCTGGTTTTGCCTTTTGTTGCTTTTCCTCAACAAATGAGATTGTTTCTGCCATCTGTTTACATAACTGAAGCCTCAATCTGAGTCCAGTTATTCAAATCAACATATCAACACTTGTTTGTCGAGACACGTCTACCCAGAATGCTCCACGTTTCAAAAAGCAGTCCTTTGGTTACTTTCCTTTTGTTTGCTCATTTTGTGCCCACGAGAATGTGATTTTATGTTTCACTAGCTGGGCTTTCATCAATCATTCATCAGCTCTGTGTTTTGTTACTGACAACATAACTGCAACATCGTGGCAGAGAGAAGACGAGAGAACAGAGAGGCAGAGAAAAAGAGTCTTTTTTTTCCCGTTTTCTTTTTTTTCCTTTGCAGCCACCATATCATTTGTACTGGAATCTGAAAATTGGACCTCTGGACATCTTCGACTCCTCTGGAGAGTAAACAGGCTTGTATTGTGGCTGGGGAGGAATGGCTTGAGGAAGGAGGAGGCTAAACAAACACAAAAAACGGCACAGAAAAAAAACAACAACCTCAGACTGAATGCTTATAAAGAAGAGCTTTGATAAAACTGCTGAGGAAATGCTTTCAAAATACTAGCTATTGCTCTTTTTTTCTTCTGTGTTTTGCTGCATCTTTCTCATTCTTCTTGTTTAAATTTCAGATGGAAACGTCCTGGACAGTGATGGTATCTGCAGAATGTCCTGCAGATTGCAAGGAGGAGGAATTCTATGCTGCTTTAGACAAAGAAAGTCATAAGGAATTAAATAAGAAATTAAACTGAAGATTATCAATATTTTTCTGCAGGCTGATCAGTGTGATTGCATCTACAACACAACATAAACCATGCATAACGAATAGTTGTTTTTATATATTTTTTACACACAATCACAAACAACAAATCCCTCCATCCTCTTCCACTCAGATCTCCTTCTCCTCAGCCACTTTCCAGCTTAGCTGGGGGAAGACCAAGCCATTCCCCCAGGCCAGCCAAGAAGTCTAATCTTTCCACCAAGTCCTGATCATTTCCTTGTCAGATGCCTGAAGCACCTCAACTGGCTCCTTTCAATGTGGAGGAGTAGCAGCGCTACTCTGAGCCTCTCTCAAATGACTGAACTCATGCTCTCTCTAAGGGAGAGGCCAACCACCCTTTAAAGAAAGCTAATTTCCACTGCTTGTAGCCACAATCTCATTCTTGCAGCGTAATGGTTGTTTTAAACAGAACAGTTTTAGGTATAAATGCACTCAAAAGTGTTTCCACTTTCAACACTGTCACAACAATTATTTTTTACTGGTCATTATTATAGCCATCATTTACAAAAGCATGTTGTAAACAATCATGTTGTATGTAAGAAGACTTAAAATTTGCTTTGTGGGCATAAACTCATCAAGAAAGTAAGCAGTAGGGAGGTTTTCCAGTACTTGAGACTTATTTGCTAATTTATTTATTCTTACTCTTCCTATATTTATTGTTGTTCTTTTGCACTGAATGGAACTGGAGCCTCGTCATCTCGTCTCTCTATATACTGTACTGTATATAGCAGAGATGACAATAAAGTTTACTTTGACTTTGACTAATTGTCTGTTACAACATCGAGCAGCATAGCCATTACCATTTGTGATCACTGGGTTGGCCTAGTTAGGGAAACTAATGTTACGTTTTATATACCGTATTTTCCGCACTATAAGGTGCACTTAAAATCCTTTAATTTTCTCAAAAATCGACAGTGCGCCTTATAATCCGGTGCGCCTTATGTATGAATTCTGGTTGAGCTTACTGACCTCGAACCGATTTTATGTGGTACACGGCCCTCAAAAATCTGTCAAAAAATGTTTTAGTACGACATTGGTAAGCTATGAAGCCGCACCCTTTTGATGGATTGTCGGAGCATTACGGCTACCGTAGTCAGGAGCCTTGTGGAGTAATCTGGGTCCAAAACTCCCTCTGCTTCAGGTCCCAAAGTCAAACGAACACTGCGGCATCACTGAGAGTTAAAAACCGTCTAAATTCTTTCATCTTTAATAAAATCATCAGCGTTGCTGCTTTACCACGTGTAACAATGAAGTTTAATATCCAGACATCCATGAAAACAGAATTTATTAAATTTAACGGAGTTAGAAGTTAGCAGGAAGTTAGCTCGCTAGTTTCCACCTAAACATGATATACCATGTTCTGACTGAGAGATTTCTGAGAAGATTAAAACGTACAGCTCTGCTATCACTTCCGACATAAATGAAGACAGAAAACTAAACAGCAGTGGCGTTTGTAGGGTTACTGAAGTTGGGCTAGCTGGTATATAATGATGTGCTACGTGATCGCTAGCGACACATCTATGTTAGCATAACATAAATACAGTGAAGCTGGAGGATGAACGCTAACTTTTTTCCCACTCGATAATAGTTAACGTGATGGTTAGGGACAAATGCAATCGCATGGCAGGATGCTATAAAAGGACCAAACTTCAGTCAGGAGAACAA
>VUQG01045395.1:4547-24464 GCA_015106755.1 Etia nguti | reverse complement strand
TAATAGAGTTAATTTGGATAGAAAGATGGAAAATCAAAACCTAAGAGCAAAAAGCTAGATAATAATAACTGTAACCTTCCAGCATCATTACATTTCCAGCTTGCTTACTAGCTATTAGCTCTCTGAAATAGCAGCATGACTTTACAAACGTCCAGCATTTTTTATTTTTATAATCCCATTTGAAATATTTTGACTCTTTCTATTTCTTTTTCTCATCAAAGGAATAACAAAAATATTATATCACAAAATCTTTCTCTAATTTTCTCTAGCTCATATTTATTTTTATTATTTGCTTTGCTGAAGCACTAATTTGGTGATTTGCAACCGCAAATGGCAATTAAATGTCACTGACTATGTTCTGTAAAAGAAGAGCTATTAGATAAAAAAGTAAAATTGTTAGCTTATAGATTTTATTAAGATGAGGAATAAATTCACCAGATGTTGACTTAAATGATAGTAAATGAATGAAGTAGCTAAAAGCTGTGAATCAACAAAGTGTTTGGGGAAGTAAAATCCATCTGGGAGCTTACTCTACAGAGTTTGCTCTCCCCGTGTCTGGATAGGTTTTCTTCAGGTGTCCCTGAGACTCACCCACGTGACTCTGAACTGGATACATGAAAAAGGATGGATGGACAGAGGAAATTGAATGCATGTTTTGTTTAAGAATATTTGTTACAATAATTGAAAATGTAGGTAGTCTAGTAGTAGGATATACTGGTTAAAAGGTTGAAATGGAAAGGTAAAAGGCATATCTCTCTATCAAAAATCGTAATAAAGATGCAGGAAACTGTACTTTTTATTGGTTCCGTGGTTATTCAGGGCTGTGATGGAATGAGCAGAGACAGCAGACTGAACCACTGATGAAGCTATGTCAAAGGACCTTTTACTAGAATTAATATTGATTCTACACACAATGACTATTGCAGTGAATTGATTCCTTCTAAGTTTGACACAATCTTTGTGACATCCTCTGTTTTTTTTTCAACTTCACATCAGGTAATATCAGGGAAAAAAACATAAGGCCAAGGCCCCATTAAAACAATGTTACAAGTCAAACTCATATTTACATTCTCAAATGTTAGCTCTAGTAATGTAATAGCTGCTTTAGTAAAATACATTGTATTCACATTGTTCTGTAAAGTTACAGAAAAGACTAGTTTGGTCGTTTTGCTATACAGTAATGGTTATCATCATGAGCATCACCACTAGAACATGAACCATCAAATGTTAAGTGTCTTAAGATAAAAGGTGATTTCCACAGTAAGCAAAATTTGTTTTTAAGCACTCACAAGCACTTCAGATATTTTGCATGCAAGTCCTAGATGGCACAGATTTAAAATATTGCAAAGTTTTATTAGAAGATCATTCTCAAGTTGAATGAAATTGCACTAAAGTGAACTTTAATATTTGGTCTGCAGTTCCTTGTTTTTCTCAGAAATTTGCAGGACTTTCCGGTGGCCTGAATACATTGTGGTGCTTCGTGTCCTGTCAGAAGACAGATTACTCTTGTCAGGACCACCAGCCGAGTGTGAATATCAGACTTAAGGCTTCATCTACCCAGCACACTCACTCATACACAGTTATATAACACAGGTCGCACACAGTCTTACTTTCCATCAGACTGAGAGTTTTTTGGACGCTCTAATATTCACAACTCAGTCCAAGGGAATTTCATTTCCCACGGTTGTCACAAATGCTGAGTATAACTCTCTCACAAATTTTAAGTGGGAACACATAGAAAACCTCTCCTAGTACCTCTGTTGAAAACTTTGTAACGTGTCTGGCTGCGGAGGCCTATATTTGTCACCACTCCAGCGCAGTCGATTCTTTTCCTCGTCAGCGTTTGAAGCCTCGCTGTAATGAGCGTGCCAGTCACAGTGTCTGGGATTAAAACACAGAAAAAAGCTCCACAGATGACGATGATGACAGCTGGAGACGGTGAAAAGGAGAGAGCGAGAGAGACCAAGAGAGAAGAGAAGACACTTTCTTTTCAAGTGCCACAATATGCAACTTTTTGCCTGCAGGAAAGGAGGTGTTTTGTAAGCAGAGTCCTTCCCCCCGCTCTGCTGTATAGACTGGATGCATTTTGTCAGACACAATCCAGAGATCCAAAATAAAATATCTCTTTCGACAGTTTTGCCACTATACTTGAATATGTTCATTTTCTTCTGAGATTCAGCTTTCTGGGCTCAGCTTTACTCCGTCGTGCTTTAATCAAATCACATAGATGCACGTTAAGTGAACTAGTGTTTGTTTCTTTAACAAGAAACATGATCAAAAAAAGCCTTCAGTGACAACCCACTGTTAAAAGATGAAAGCAAAAAGAAAGCAAAATCAGAGCTGTCATGAAATGTTTGCCATCGCAAAGACTGAGCTGGAAAAACTGACAAAAGAACCAAGTCTTACAAAATGCACACATATTCCAGTTCCTATTAAAAGTTTCTTCTGCAGTCTAAAGTACAGCTTGATTAAAAGTAGATTGAAAAATGCTACAGACAAAAACTATTGTAAAGTGTGATTAATCTAGTTTTTAGGGGGGAGTAAAGAATTCTGACAATGAAAATGAACAACATGTACTGCAGATCACATGCAGTTCAGCAGTAGATAAAACCCAAAACCTACAAGCACAAAAAAAAACTGAACCTAAGCTGAGAAAACATGAAAAAAATGAAGATCTCAAGGAACACATGCAAAACTGGAGGGTTAGTGTAAAAACCTCCTTGTGATCATTTTGATTGCTTGTGGATTGCCACAATTGACCATATTTTGGAAGAAACACTATGTGCACTATGAAAGGTGTGACACACCAAGAACCTATTAGCTTCAAATGTATGTCTTCCCGCGGTAACCAAAACATTTCAAAAGACACAAATTGAATTTTGTCTCCATTTGGTGTCTCACTTTTCACACAGCTTCGCACGACTCGGTGAGCATTAGCAACTATTTGAACAGACATCACCATCTTTCTTGCAAACTACAATCAGCTGCAGCAATTTGCTAGCAACCAAAGCAATTGCACGGAGGTTTTTGGCGCAAGACTGTATATGACTTGTGACCAATATACACCTTGCAACTTGCAGGAACCACTCACTCTGCAGTTAGGCAATATCTATTTTTATCTATTTATCTATTTTTCCCTACCCACTGGAGGTTTCCAGGGTCTCTGACTGCTTTCTAGGTCTGCATGACAGGGGGAGGGGGGCAGAGTTTATCAGTAAAACTGGAACTAAATTAAATTGGTGCGAACAATGATGGTGGAGCAGAAATAAGGCAACAAAAACAAAGGCAGGAAGTAAAAACATAGGACACTTGAGCAAACTAACCTTCAGTATAAATCAGGAAGGGAAGAAAGATACTCATGCAGGCCCATACCAAGTTAGAATCAGGGGAGCAGAGAAGTAAAAATAATTGAACTAAGACAGAGCTGGTATGGCATTATGGTAAAGTTACTCTATAAGCCAGTTTTAGGCATAATAATGGTAAACAAGTTATTTTAATAACGCACATCCAGGCGTTCCTCATAGCTGATCCTATTTTCATTCCTGTCATTTATTCATGCATGCAGATACAGGCATGGCCCCAGTGTTTATATTCAGCATCCAGCTAGAAAATTGGGAGCTGCCATCACTTGTTTGGAGAAGTTGGCTAATGGTAACATGGTGCCATAAGTATAAAAAAAAAAACACTTGGAAACAAACATCCTTTCAGACAGAAACTTGTCCTAATTTTAAAAAAGCACCCGATTTAAACCAAATGTAGCAAGAGCGTTGGGATGTCAATGCCTGTTAAAAAAATGATCCATATAATAATAATAATATTTTATTTGTAGAACACTTGTTATACAAATTTAAACAGATACGAACATCCATTCATTACAGCATACAAACTTCCATACAGACAAAGAACAGGAAGAGGCGTGTATGGAGGTGCGGTCCCACTCCTGAAATTTTGTCTTCAGTGGGGAAGGAAAAATAGATAGTTTATCTGATTAATTCTATGTATTTATCTCCAAAAGAAGGCAGGTTATATGTTGCTGGAGTGGTGACATTTGTGATCAAACTGAATGCTGTAAATGCCCTGAACCGATGATGTTAGAGTACATAGAGGCACAGATATGAATGCAGGTATACCGGGAAATTATGGATAATTATTATGTCCATAATTATGGACAGTTTGAAAACCACCATTTTCAACCAATTCAGAGTGTGGATGACAGCACTCTGAACCAACCAGCAATTTACAGGGAATGTGCTGAAACATGCACACAGGTATTCCCATTACTTTCTATGGTACAGAGGTGTGCTATTCATGGTTTATTTATCAGAGATTCTAGGCTTCATGTACTGACAGCTGTTGTCATATAACACTGTTCACATGGTGTTCATTGTTGTGAAGATATTTCCCATGAGGTGCCTCATCAGAAATTGTATTTTTTTTTATACAGAAAATAATAAGTTGCAGTCAGTTCAATTGCAGCACCTACTTGCTATTTCAGACAGATGGATGTTATTTCCCAAATGAAACCTGTGCAGTGCAGTCTGACTTTCATTCATCCAACCAATGAATGAGCATGTGCACAGTTTCCCTTCTTTCAGTGAGAATCAGCACGTGAGAGAGCTGAGCAATATTAAACATTCTGCTTATGTTTGTCAGCAGCAGACAAACAATTAAAATGTGCTTAGCTTAGAGTTGAATATGACAAAACTGAACATAAGTTAAGAGGTTTATATTTGTGAGATGCATAAGAAAATTTGTAGTATGCAGATTACCTTGGTTGCTTACAATTTGTTACCAAGCATCAGCGAGGCTTCCTAACTGTTTGTTTCATGTTTAGGTTTGAAAGCAGGTAGATATCATAAAAGGTTGTTCTACACAGCAGGCGTTTGTCTTCTCACTCAAAAATAGTTCCAGAATGAAAGTTGTGTCGTCTACTCGGTGAACTTGGATGTCCTTATTAGACTTTCTAGCACAAGAAAATCTCTGTTGAGGAATTGTTTTTGTTTGTTTTTGAACAAAATATAAATAAACAACACACATGCTTTTTATACAAATATTGCAAAAAATATGATCAGCATTTCTTATTTTGTAAGGAACACTTCTTCTAGAGCTGCAGTGAACTTGATCCGAACTCTTTTAACCACTTTTGCTCAAACAATCTACAATTGTAAACAAATATGTTTTGGTTTTGTTAGTTTTTATGGAAATGAGAAATTTTGAAATTTGCCTTTATTTTTCCAGAACTTTAGACCATGGTGCAGAAGCAGAGAAGGAACCATTCAGCTCCTTGGAAATTTCCTCGACTTCTCATATTAATATATCTTTATAGGAGAAATGTTTCAAACACTAGAGCTGACAGTGTTGGTTAGCCAATCTGATACTGCGGTCCAGACTGAAATATTGGAACTATTAGGTTTTGTAGATTTCAGAAGACTTTGACAGTTTTGTTATCCCCACAGGATTACACAAAACATTTTTTAATGAAAAGTATTTAATGAGAAATAAATGTGACTGAATTTGTGATTTGACCCAAGAAACATAAGTGACGTAATAAATGTGTCAAGCAATAGCATGAGCTATTTTAAAGGACACCAGCTTATTATTTTTTTCATTTGAAGAACTTCTGTAATAAAGCAGTGTTGTCAAAAACTCATCACAAAAATTTCATTTCAAAGTAGGACTTTAAATAATATTATAACTGTGAGGTGGTCCTTGTAAACTGACAAACGCCCCCCTGCTATCATTTACCTTCAAAGCTCTACCGTAGCCCTGAGCCTTCGAGGAGAATCTTTCCTTTTGAAATCAATGCAAACAGAAGAGCCGCTTGTCTTGAAATGATGTTCAATCACATCTGATAAAAGAGTTAAATCTTATTTTCCCAGAGGCAGACATTTCTTCACATCCATTCCTCTTCTATTACATTAAAATAAGGTTTTTTGTTCATATTGCTTTCCATTGTGTAGGTGCACATACCTGTGCATCAGTCAAACCTACCCCTATACAATCAATATGCTCTGAAGCTGATATCTGCAAGCTAAATTCATAGTGAAGTGTTTCCATCGTAGCTAGAATGCAGCTCTTCATCTGTTGACACCAAACGCCAAAGATTAGCTTGATGTTGGTGAAGCCTTCTCCCATGACAAAGCTCTTTGTGGTGGGTTTCACACTGCGTGTCATGTGTAGTGACAGTAAATCATTGTCCTGATGACAGTCACTGCAAACAGAGTTGCCTTCCTAGCAGCTTTGTCAATCAAGATTTCCCAAAGTGATTTGACACATTTTACTAAATATGACAAGCCTAATAAAATTTCAAGTCCCAAAAAATTTTACAAGCTGCCGCGATTTGGAGCCTTTGATCACATGGTGCATTGTGGGGACAAAGTCCTCACAAGGTTACATGTCTAACTTTGAGTTTTAAGCATGAAGGTGGCATTTAATTATTCCTTTTGACATAAAAACTGACATACAGTTAATTTCTGTGTGTTAAACAGTAGTTAGAGTGAAGTTAGATTAGCTTAGCATGAAGGCTAGAAATATGGGTCCAAGTGGTGACTCCCAGCATTCAAAAATGAACTTAACACAGAAGTGCCAGAAACTGCAGCTCCTCTAATGGTCACTTGTGGCTGGCTTCAAAAAGTCAGTCAGTCCCCATAAACAGATATTTTGGAGCATATTAATGTACTTATCTAATAAACAATGTCATGTTGTGTGGTCAATTGCACTAGCAGTCCATTCAATACGTTTGTTCACCAGTTTGTTCTGCTGTTGTATTAGTCTCTCACTTAGCCCTGAATGTGTACCTTTGTCTGTACAGCTCAGGGGTGCAACTTGAAAAAGGGCCTCAGTCACACAAACCTCATCGTAACCTCTTGGTCATAATTTGATACAGAGTTTTATCATATCCCATGTGCAGAACCATTGGGTTATAATGAGCCATCTGGAAGATTAATTCCCAGCAGCTTTTTGGCATCAACAACTGGGTGTTTTCAGTGTGATTGTCACAGCTTTATACAATCTGTGCCTATTCATCACAAAATGGGGGTATAACTGTGCAGTGTCTGGGCACACCATTTGACCATCAATTTTTATCGCTTGGAAAAGCATTATGTGTCAGAAGACTGCTCTAGAGGAAAATCTTCTGTGAAGTGAGTCATGGAAACCGGTGGGGTCTCCTCAGAAGGCCCCGCAGGCCTGGTTCAACAGGACAAGGGTATGCGTGCAACCCGAGTCCACCAAAGTCTGGTGCATATCCTCTTGGTACCTTACCAAAATACTGTATGTCCTTCCCAAAATAGAGGAAGGTGTGGCAAGGCCAGCTACATGGATTACCTGCCTCACCTACATGAGTGGGCAGTCCTTTGTGGAAGTCCCCAGACTGCCTGCCCTTCCAGCACTTCTGCCTCAACCACCTCCAAGCTCACCAGCTGGTAGCAGAGCACCCACTCCATCATCCTCACTGTGAACCTCAGAATCAGCTGTTCGAAGACCACCAGCTCCAGGATACACATCTTCCCTCCAGATGACCCTGGTTCAGCAGTTCTCTACCTGGCTTCACACACACAATGTGGTCTGATTGCGCTACTGTGTAAAATACGAGAAACGTGATTAGATGATTGCTGGCCAGCCTCTCTTGGCAAAGCCCATTAATCCAGCTTAGCCAAACCACACCCTGCACCCACAGGCCTATCATTAACCTTTTAAACTAAGTGACTCTTGTGGCTTTGCAAATGTCGCTTCTGTGATTAAAAGTTAGTTAAATCAAGATAAATACATTAATAGAGCTGCTTTGGCTGTGTAATTTACTTAAAGATGTCAGCAAAACTTTTGGGACAATCTATGTTTTTATATATGTTTTCGAGCACACGCATTCTGTAGACATAGATATATACATGAAAACTTGATGATTTTTAAGTTTTGTTTTTAGTTTTTTTCTGTTGTTATTTCAATTATATTTGCAAGTTCGAAATAAAATTATATCTCTCTATCTATCTATATGCAAGTGCAACAGCCAGCTGCCAGTAAGATTACTGCCTTCCTCCAGCAGTACCACTAAGTGAGGGTTAATGTTTCCTCAGCCAGGAGGGATCAGCTCAGTGTTCTTGGCCTCAGGCCTCCACATGAATATTGATCATATTTTTACATTTATTGATTGCCTTTACAGCAGCAGATTTTCAAGTTTGGGGCCCTTTGGCCTTTTAAAATTCTGAATCTTATCCACAAAGTGATGGGATTCAAGAACAGCATGACCCATTTCTAGGCACATTTGAAAAGCAGATAAACTTCAAGGCAGTATTCTGTTTTAGGTAAGTTGCTTTACGTTTATCCTTCTTGCTCATGAAGATATTATTAACCCACTCTATACCTATATAATCTGCAACAGACTGGTGACCTGTCCATAACCTCCCTCTTGCCCTGTGACAGCTAGGATAGCTTGTTTAAATGATGCATCCTTCAGCTGTTATGGTAATTGCATTGAGAATGATTAAGAGTGTAAAGAAAGGGAAATAATAGCAACCATGACTATGCATAACTGAGACTTGATGTCCTTGCCAGGTTTATTAGACACATGTTGCACTTCTAATGGAATGACAGGATTACCAAAATCTCGGAGCATGTAAACACGTCAACGCCATGCTCAATATGACTACATTCATCATAAAAATAATGTAATGTATACTTTATTGATCCCCGTGGGGAAATTCCTCTCTGCATTTAACCCATTCACTCAGTGAAGCAGTGGGCTGCCATTGGGCACCCGGGGAGCAGCGTGTAGGGACGGTACCTTGCTCAGGGGTACCTCAGGGTAGCCGTTCAGGGGAATCGAACCCCTGACTGAATTTCAATTACAATTTTCACACGAATCATGTGTTTTCCAATTTTCAGATCTGACAACAGACTGATACTGGTTATGATGCAAAAGAAAAGAGAAGCTGATGTAAATGCAGAGAACCAATATAAATGCAGAATAACGACACTGTTTGCTACAGCAGCAAATATTTCTTGATGTTTTTCTCATTACACAATATATTCAAAGAGAAACTATGCTCCTGACTGACGTGACTAATACGTTTTCTAGGTTTGAATCCGACAGAAAAGCAATCAGGATAAATGCATAGAGGAAAGGTGGAGGAATGCAATGAATGAGTGTGCGTCATGTCTGACGCATCCAGACGAGTGAATGCTGAAGGTTGTGCATGACCAGAGCTGATAATAACAACAGAAGACGGCAGTGAGGAGATGTGACTTGGTTTGTAATGGAGCTGTGAAGGAATATGGTTGTGTGAGACGTGTAGAGGTAAATTACACTGGATGACTAAAACAAAACAGCGTTTAATTTGGAGATCCACTAATGAATTGAAAGGCTTTTTAAACTTGAATCATCAAGTAACTTGTCAGACAGTTTTAAAAGTATACATTTAGAGTATTTAGAGTCAGTGTAAAAGAGACTATCAGAATTAACGTCGAGGTAAGTACAGGGGATGTATGAAAAACAGCATCTATGTACTGTGTTATGTGGCTATAATACTGTCAGTTTATTTCAATTTCTAATGTGTTTTACCCCCAGGAGTTTCCAGTACATACTAGCCCATCACAGGACGTCAGAGTGTTAGCTTTAAGACAAATGTCTTGATGCATGTTCAATCATCCAGGAGAGGAAATCCCAGAAAGCTGATTCCAAGTGACTTTTCAGTCTCAGCTGACTGCAGGTTTCCCCAATACGCCATGAGGTCAGTTTCATGATCATTAATATGCAAATTATCATTATCACTGATTAATGGCCATGAATACAATTCACAGAGAGTTGGAGAATGGCTGCAATCACAGCATTGCATGATGGTGAAAGATGTACCCTTAGGCCCCCTCCTCAATTCAGAGATGGTCTTTCTCTTTTCACGCGATGGCCTCCTTGACTCCCACTCAAACCAACGTTACTCCCTGTTGTCTTATGGTTTTCCAGAATGGCTCTGAGATCCACCAGAAGTCTTGTTCAATGTCTCACTGAATTCCTCCCACACCTGAGTTTTTGCTTCAGTAACTGCCAGAACTGCACTCTGCTTGGAATGCGGGTACCTGTCAGTTCCCTTCACTTGCTAACCAGGCCCGATATGTCTCTTTCTTTAGCTTAACTGCTCCCTTCACCTGCAGTGTCCACCATCCTGCTCACCGAATAAAGGCATGACAGGTAACAACCACCTTGTGGCCACACCTTCATCTCAGCAATGGAAGTGAGGAATATGGTCCATTCAGACTCATTGTCTCCACCCACCATCAGAAAGCTGTTGAAGTTCTCCTGTAGGTGGGAATTGAGGATTTCACAGACCGAGGCCTCTACCAGACACTCCCAGTGCACCCTGACTTTACATATGGGGGCACCAGACCTGTCCAGCATCCTTCCCTGCCAACTGATCCAACTCCTACCAGGTGGCGATCAGTTGAGACTTCAACTCCTTTCTTCACCCAAATGTCCAAGACATGCAGCCACAAATCTAAACATAAGATGATATTGCAGTTACAAATACTCTGTATGACTGAACATGGTGTTCGTAATAGACAAACTGTGGTTGACACAGAAGTGCAATAATAGAACGACACTCAGGTTCATATCAGACAGGATGATCCTCCCTGTCACATCTCACTGTTGTTGCCCATGCGAGTGTCTAATTCTCCCAGTAGGTGGTATCCTCTCCAGGAGACTGGTTTCAGAAAGGTTAAGTAATAATCCTGCTCCAGTATGTTTTAGGCATTTAAAGCTACTTGGTTATGTTTAAGGAAACTGATCAGTTAGGTTTAGGTAATAATAAGTACTTAGGTTCAGATATTAAAATTAGTTTAATGGGTTAAATTTCTATAGAAAGGGGTGGATGTTGACCAAGCCCCAACCCCAAGCTAATCCTGAATAGATCTCCAGTGACCAGGAGAATGTTACAGGGATACAAAACATGATAAAGTCCATATTTAAAGGATTGTAGAAACCTCTAGTTGGTGTCCAGTATTCTTTTTGCGGATATGTTAAATTTTTTGATTGTGTGTTTTTGAATGTACTCTCACTCACTGGTTAAGTCCAGTCAATAAAACGGTTTGCTTAAAAGAAGAATTTTGAGCACTGAGTTACAACACAACCTTCACAACTTTTCACATAGTCCTACAAGAAGCAGAAGAAAAGTTTTTGTGTAGATTAAGAAAACATACAAAATTAAAAATTTAAGGAGATCTACCTATAAATGTGACATATGACTGTTTTTCTGGTGTGTTTCAACCAATGAAGCTTTGTGGGAAGGTAATCTTTTATTCTCACTATGTTTTTTTGTAATACCTTCACCTTTTGGTGACCGAAAACTGTGAAGTTGTGAAATAAGCCATCTTGGACATGAGTGTTATTTTAGAAGTCTCACTGATGAGTTTTCATCAGATCCCAGGAGGTCTGTGGAAAAAGAACACCAAAACAAACCTAAACTTGGTTGGAAGCAGCAGCAGGGAGTCAGGTTCGTCTGTAAAATGTCAGCTCCGCCGACCTGCTGAGAAACAAAAATGAGTGGGAGTGAATCAGCAGAGCCAACAGCTCTTCAAAATGGAAACCATATTTTGGCTGACATTTAGGGTTTGTGTTTGTGTTGTAAGGAGTGGTTCTGTATCTAACAGCCTTGTGTCTCACATTAGGAGATGTAGGAGAGTAAAACTGAAGTACAACACAACAAATGTTCACACATTTGAAAAAATAAATCTATTCATTGTAAATGGAAAGGCATCAAAACTACTTAATAGTCATGGGAAAAAAAGTTTTACCTGATAGATTTTTTACACTTTTTGTTGTACTGTATTTTGAGGTGAAACATATTCTAAAACAAATCTCAATACTACCCCTAACACCACACAGGTTGCTGGTGATTTGGTGGGTAAGAGGGTATACAATAAACTTCTGGCTTTTAAACGTCCAGCATCTTTTTTGGAGATTACAGTCCTCATTTTAAAGAGCGATATAGTCCACATTAGGTTGCTGGAGGGCTGGAGGTGGTCACCATGGTTGATGTGCCTTTTGAAAACTTTTGTGTTTTGAACTCACTGGTCAGGTTCAGGCACCAAAAATTACTAGGTTACCTCTAGCACCCCTTAACAAAATTAACCACTGCACATTGAAAAATTCTATCTGTGTTAAACTGGGAGACAAGGAGGTCTCACAAGCATCTATATGTGACCCGTTGAAAGTAAAGCATGTTGCACTGTTTCTATAAAAACATGTGAAACACAGAATGTACAATCACATCAGCTTTGATAAAATACCGTTTTTAACACCCTAAGACTGAAAACTGGTTGATAAGGCTATTTGTTGCACTCCTGTGACCAACGCAGGCAATGGTCTCAAACGCATCAATAAGACCTTCTGAAGCTTCTGAGAAGTCTCAGTTGGTAACAGAACCTCAAATGAAAACCTCAGAGATCAGAGTCAACCCACAGAGGATGTATTGGGACAATTCTGAGCTATCTATTCGTCAACCTGAGGATTTGGAGAGTTAAAGTATGAGCTACTTAAGTCTCCAGAGGACTGAAAGTGATCAAAAGTCTAACATAGAATTAAGCAGGGGATAACTCAACAAAAAAGACAAAGTGGGCAAAATCAGAGTATTGACATACAGATGGTGTTTGATGTATAAAACACAATATTTTCTTTCTCTGAATAAAATCATTTTAATCTCCATACGCATTAGCTGCCCTTAATACACTCTGAAATTATTAATTTAATAACAGCAAAGGTTTTTCACCGCTAGTGTAAGTCTTCTTTTTTTAGAATTTGTTTTTTAAATAGCTTGCATACCACATGACTCTAGCTTTACCTTTTTATTGCACCACAGAAACTGGCCTGAATTTCATCAGCTATCTTATATTATATGGTCCAATCACATGGATATAGGGTTCACCTGGACCAAATGAATCTGCCTTACATTGATCAGCTACCTGTTCTGACCTGTCTCCCCAATGTGATGTTTGTGTAATGTATGTATGGTTGGAAGGGGTCCACTTTCACTGCAGGCAACTGCAAGTGACAAATAAAAGGCTTTATCATCAAAGTACTCATGTTTCTGGTCATTTTTACATTTATTTATTTTTTTGGTACACTGTGCAACATACAAAGTGCCAGCCAGAAAAATCATTAGGAATTAAAAGAAGAAAAAGAAAGAAGAAGAAAAAACAAATACAAAACTATATGAAAATAAATACAAATTTTAAAAACTAAAATGAATAATTTAATAAAAATAAAAATGAAAAAAGAAATTAATTAAATCTAAAAGAGACAAATGGGTAAAACAAAAGTAAAAAGTTAAAATATATTTTTAAAAAGAAAATTAAAAATGAGGAAAAAAATCATTAAAAAAACAAAATAATAAGAAGAAATAAAGAAATGGAGGGCCCTAAAATACATATGAACAACATATAGAGATGAACAATTTGTGTTACGCTAATCAACTGTCATCAAAAGCAGGAAAACATTTCAAAAGAGGCACAAACAGAAGAAAGCAAAACTGATACAAAGTGTTTTCTCAGAATTTCTCTGAGTTCCTTTATTAAAGGTTCTTTCAGGGGCTTCAAGAAAAGCTCTTAAGAGCAATAAAAGCAGAAACGCATTGCTGCCTTTACGAGGACTCCTGCTGTAAATGTCAGACAAGATTAACTGCAAACAGAACACAACTATTTGCAGTCATTTTGCATCACAATACTTAGTAGACCAAATATACACTTCAAGGACAGTTAAGCTAAACTCACAAGTCTGGCCAGACTCCAGCAGAGTACTAATGACCCAGCAGTTAGAGCATGCCACAGTTTGTTAGTGTGTAAAAATAAAAAAATAAGACATAAGAGCTCATTGTTTCTGTCCCTGTCCTTGTGGTTGGTTTTTTTTCCCCGTTACATTTCCGGGTGTCAAATTTTATTTGCGATGTTATTCATCACAGCAGCGATATTAAACAGCTGGGTAATGGCCACATTAGGAAACAGTAAATGAAGATGACAAACTCCAACTGTTGGGCTGCTGAACAAAACTTCCACAGAAACTTCATTTGCAACAAATGCACCAAACTTTTAATGAGTGCACGCTGAAATCACCAATTAATTTGCAAAATGGTTCAATAGTCCTGTCAAGTGCCTTAAAAATCAGGATTTGTTTCTAATTATCGACCCCCCCCCCCAAAAAAAAAATTATACTACGAACACTTTTTTTTTTACCACTGTGGCTATTAATTATCCAACAAGTGTTTGTATTTAATCAGGGTCTGAATCTCATTTTCTTTTTCTTCAAGCAAGTTTACTGACAGTGCTAATGGAGCATACTCATGTTGAGCCCCTTGGTGACGGGAAGGAAAACCGATCACGTCCACAAAAGCCCCACGCAAATTAAACATTCGCATGGCTGACTGGGGTTTAAATAGATTTACATGCGTTAGGAAAATCTCCACTGACTTCCCTGAGAGGTTTTTTTATGTTCTAAGACAGCAGGAGGGTCGAGAAAACACGACGGCATCAGTTTGTGACAAGAAAACAACATAATGTGAGAGGAGCGGTGCCCATATGTATGTGTTCTAACTCATTGCCCTGACGTAACTGCCATCACTTCAATAAAATGAGTAAAAGCACTACAACAAAATGTAAAAATTAGTGCACGTTAAAAAGTTGGAAGTCAGTTTACTTTTAAAATTGGTACAACTCCACAGACTACATCAAAGCTGAATGACGCTCTCCGTTTAACTTGTCTTCCTGTTCACAAAGAGCAGAGACTAACACACCATCACCACGTAGGGATTTTAAAAATAATAATAATAATAATAATAATAGTACAATCTCAACAGAAGCACTGATACTTGCATGAATGAAATTTTTATTGACAACATGTTGAATTAAACAGTAACTAACCATTTGATGTGACTGTGTTCAAGGTTTGTCTGATTTTAGGCACAAGGTTAACTTGTTTAGGTTTTGAGAAAGGTCGATGTTTGAGTAAAACCAAGCACTTGTGATGTTTTGTTGACCCAGCAATCGACCCAACTCTCCTCCCTGGGTGCTCTGGTATGATGTAACCTGACCTCTACAAAAAGATCAGAGGCAGTTATATTACTTTTTGTGACATTAGTCAAGGTTCAGTTGATTTTAGACACAAAACCATTTTTTTTGTTTTGAGAAAGGTCAAGATGTGAGTATAACATTTTTAAAGGTTTTTATTGTGATTTCAATAAAATGAAATAGTTAACACTAACAGCTGCTGATCTCAGGTGACATGGGCGAACATGATGACCCATTAACACTAACCAGACGAACCAGACTATCCCTTACCATTCTATTAAAAATGCATCCTGTTTCTGCCCATTTGTTTTCTTGTGATGTTTCTATTTTCAAGCGTTGATTCTGTCAACCCGTATGTTTTTGATTTTTGGGGGTTTTTTTGTTTTAACCTTCCACTTTGTTTGTACTTGCTCCAAATCTTAGAGACAGCTCTCTGGGATCAACAAACATCCTTTGCCATACCCCGTGTTGGATTGCCTTTTTGAAGGAGTTGTTTAATCCTTTTTTTTTTCCCATCCGAAAGCTGTCTCGTTTGGGGCCATGTTTCCTTTCAAGCAGCTCACTAAGGCCCCAAAACTCTCCCCTTAACTGCAGACTATTTGGCAGTTTTGTGTAGGTATTTGTTTTAGATCAGATCACAAGGTGATCAATCAAAAAAAAAAATGCTCTAAATGAAAATAATTTATTTTAAGGTGAGGTCCATGAAGCCAGAGTTCAGCTATTAAACATACCAGCTGAATGAACATCCTCCAAACGTGGTGGTTCCATCATTTTTCCCAGGTTGTTTATGCCGTCAGAAATGTTTCTGTGCACCATTCATGTGAAACAGACAAGTAATGACGCCTGAAAAACTCATTGAACTCATACAGCTTTTCTTAAGCATTTTAATAGTAACACAATTGGAAAACAACAAAACAAGGAGAGTACTTTAATTTGTACTCTAAACGTTTTAAAGTGGCATTCTGGGAAATTAAGTAAATTGCTCAATTAAACAGAAGTGGATTAGGCATGTCTAAGGAACATGGGGAAAACAAACAAATTCCCTTAATTAGGGTTTTTCATCCTTCTCTGAACCAGTGAACAACTAACTCATGATAAAGACATCCGGGCTGAATGTGTGAAATTTAACTTGTACGTCAGGTAGCTGATTTCCCAGTGGGAGCATTAAAGTTTCATCTCCTCCTATCCATGGTCTTTGAAGTGTCTCCAGTGTGTCACCTGAAAATTGTTACACAATCCTCCTCCTGGTTTGACTTCTATTGAGGTCTTTCACCTTTTCTTCCCTCTGAGCCTCACCACACTTCCTCCTCATTGACATTTTTTTCCCCTCTACTTTCCAATCGTTGCCTCTTTTCTCACTTCTGTCATTTGTCCTTCAGCTCTGTCATTTTTGATCATTTTTTCTCCACCCATCCACTCATTAAAGCCCTTTTGGAGGGATACATCTGTCATCCAGGCATATTTTCCCCTCAGGATTTATACTATGCCTTATATCATTATGTTGATACGCCCTGTCCTACCATCCATTTTTCCATCTATTGCTCCCCTAAGGTCTGTTTGCCACTGACATGAAAGCAGAAACAACCCCAATTACCATCCCATCACAACAGGTGCATGTGTTTGGTAAGAGTATATGTACCTACAGTAAAAAAGTATGCTATGTTTGTGAAATTAGCTGCATCCTGGGCAATGAATCCTTGCAGGGGAAAACGCAAAGCTCTTATCTATTCCCCAGAGATATTTAAGAGGCAACTTAATTTTTCAATGACACTGAATCAATTTCAAAAGCAAAGTTGAAAATAAAAACAAACAAAAAAACCAGAAAGAATGACCAACAGAAAGAGACTCAGAGGAAAGGTGTGATTTTGGTTTGTGGTTACTGTCTTTTTAAGGCAAATAAATAAAACCAGGTTTAAACATAAACAGCCACCTTACAAAGACAGACTTAAATGGCTCATTTTTGGGGGCCAGAACTATAGTATTAGATTAGATTCAGTAATATAATCGCTGGTGAACTTCAATAAGCCTCCTTACAGGTGTAGTTTTACTTTCCTGTCTAAACCCTCTGCTATTTGTGTCCTTTCTCTTGTCTTCTCTTCATGCTCTGTAACCTGCATTAACCTCAGAGCCCTTTTATCACTTCAGACCAGCAGAGAGTGATTTCTGATGCGTGGGCATCAACTCAAACACAAAAGGCATTTTTCTGTAATCGCTGAGAAGCTGACTGTTCCTCTTGATGTGCAGTTTTCAGCTTTCCCCTTTTACTTGTCACCTCTGATCTGGTAGACTACACCTCTCCATCTCTGTGTTCTGTGGACTAGATTGTATAAATGCATGTAAAAAAAATACTTGTATACCTGATGGAGAATTAGAGTTTCTCAACCTGACTCACTCAATCTCAGTGATTTTTTTTTTTTTTTTTACGATATTACTACCAATAGTAACAGCAACAACAATCAAATTGCACAAATATTGGGCTATTACAGATAAGAGTGTTGGTTTCCATAGTTGGAATAACCAAAGAGTATCTGTTTCTATATGGTTCTGTCATCGGTGCTGTTCAAGGAATCAACCTGAATCCTTCAACAAGCTTAAACTCAAGATCAAATTAGCTGGTTGTTTTGCCTTGTTTTTGCTTGCTGTTGTGTCATAATGTGTGAATGAAAAGATCTAAAAAGAGCTCTTGAAGCAAGTAACAACTTCTGGATGTGAATAATGAATAAGATGGAAATAAATAAAATAAACCACAGTTCCTGTAATGTCCACTTGTGGCTGACTCCAAATGGGGCATAATGTAACTCACAAGTTTGGACTTCAATAAAGGCCATATTGGCAAACTGTGTGCAAATCATTTGTTTTGCTTGTGGAAAGTGTTCTCCAGTCACACTGACAAGATCATTGACCATTAACCAGATCAGGTGTGACAGCCTGACAACCTACCTTTGAATGGCAGTAGCAAACTGATGCAGAATGGACAGGGAAACTGTTTCTTCTGAACCAACAATGTTTTTTTTGACAGGTAGGACAAAAGCTGTAAATGCTAATGCTAGCCATGCACCAATAGCTTTTAAAAAGAGTCAATTGTCTAGTGTTACTGGCAATAACAGTGTGACTGCTCTGGTGATTTTACTGCATCTTGCTGATATGTGCAAATACTCTGAAAACAAATACTATTAAATAAAAACGTTTCCTCCAAAGATACTCTGCCAAACTCAGAGGGCAACAATAAAGAGTTTACCATTTTAACACTCTTCCTGTGAGCCAACTTCCTTGTGATTGGCTACTCTTAACAAATAGCAGATTTGAATAATGTGTGGGTGGGGCTTCTGTGCTCACAGACTATAAGATCATTAGGCATATCTCCTCTTTATGACCTCTCATACAGAGACAAACTATGTGAAACTGGGTGTTTAGAGTAACCTGAAGCCTTTTTGTCTCACAGCAATTATTATACACTGACCACATCATTTAAAACATGTTTAATAGGAGCTTAAACCACTGTACATATATATGCCACAAAATATGGAAACGAAAAGTAAAACAATGTTTGTCATATAATTAATGCTGCTGAAGGTAGAACTTCTTTGCCAAGGCTATAGAAAACGTAGATAAATTATGAACTCATGTGTAATGTATATGCAGCCAGCTCAGATTTTGTTTTCCCTCCTGCACATAAACAACCAGATGAGTGCACAGGCTCTCACCTGAGCTGACTCGGAACTGCATGCTGCTGCTTGTCAGGTTATGCTTCAGCGAGTTGGCTGCTTAGTCCGATCATCTGCAGATTGATGATTGTACGGATGGATGAGTGTGTAGCTTAGAGCCTCGTCATCTTAAGATTTAGTAGATGCGTACTGCTCAGGGCTTTGTGGTCATCAATCTGAAGGTGACATGATGGAAATAAGTGATTTCAGTGCTGTGTCTCATACCTGGCATCTTTCTGGCCATGCAGGTTGGTTCATTTCTCTTTTGTACAGCAGCTGTGACATCTCAGCGAGGTCACGCTTCTCTCCAGTGTTACCGATTATGTTAAATCTATCAAATGTGATTAAAGCTGTCACAGATATGGAGTAATGGTAATGCTCTTGACAGAGGAGTTTAAGCTTATTTTTCTTATGAGGGAGTGGATCGGCAGAAAACGTAGATTAGATTAGTGAATGTATGGTTGAATGGATGGATGGCTTTATGTCCAGATGAGAGGAAGTAACGCAGCTTTGTTAAACATACAGTGATGGATGACAGCTTGCTTGGATTAGAAATTTCTTTGGAGTGTGCCAGAGAAGATTTAAGATGGTTTCACCATAAATACAAAAAGGAACGAGGGAATGACAGATGATGAGGACAGGAATATTTGTGATCTTGGTGATTTGTATGTCGAGTTAATAATTAAAAATTTTTAGCTGAAGCAAGGCAAAAAAAAGCAAGTAGGAAAAATTATGTTTGTAATGCATAACCACAATAACAATTTTAAGGTTGTTAATTAGCAAAAAACTCAAACTACGATTGGGGCTAGTTGGAATCAGAAGCAGGACTTTCATGTATGCGTTGTGTTAAAGCTTGATGGGGATTGTATCTGATGTTTGTTTGCTTCTATTAAAATAAATGGAGACTAATTTGCCTGTAGCCCTAAAATATAAATTATCTGGGGTAAAAATCTTTCTTATAGGACTGTTTTTATATCTGTAGATGTTAGTCATAGTTTTAAATTTTTTTAGGACTTTAAGGATGACTGTAGAAAAATAGAAAAATATATTTCTGTGATTATCAGGAACTTTATAATATATATATATATATATATATATATACACACACACACACACACGCACATATAGACAGATATACACACACATATAGACAGATATACACACACAC
>VUQG01045394.1:23813-45799 GCA_015106755.1 Etia nguti | reverse complement strand
AAAAAACCAAACAGGACGGGCAAAAAAAAAAAAAAAAAGGAAGTTGAAGCCACTGGTCCAAGTTCTCAAACACTTACAGTGTTGTCAACAGAAGAGACGATCCAGTACAGCATATGCTCCTGTCCTAACATTTCTGAAATGTATTGCTGCCATCAAGTACGAAATGACCATATACACCGATCAGGCAGAACATTATGAACACTGACAGGTAAAGTCAATAACACTGATTACCTCTTCATCATGGCACCTGTTAGTGACTACGACATATTAGGGAGGAAGTAAGCATTTTGTCCTCAAAGCTGATGTGTTAGAAGCAGGAAAAATGGGCAAGTGTAAGGATTTAAGTGTGTTTGACAAGGGTGATTAGAGGACTGGGTCAGAGCATCTCCAAAAGCTCTTATTGGGTGTTCCAGGTCTGCAGTGGTCAGTATCTACCACAAGTGGTCCAAATAAGGAACAGTGGTGAAAAAGCAACAAGGTCATGGGTGACTAAGGCTCATTGATGGACATCCTGCCATTCATGTGGATGCTACTTTGACACACACCACCTACCTAACCATTGTTGCAGACCATGTACACCATTTCATAGAAACGGTACTCCCTGATGGCTGTGGCCTCTTTCAGCAGGATAATGAACCCTGCCACAAAGTAGCAGAATGGGAGGAGAATAACTACGAGTTTGAGGTGCTGACACTTCCTCCAAATTCCTCAGATCTCACTCCAATCGAGCATCTGTGGGATGTGTTGGACAAACGATCCATGAGGGCCCTCACAGCATACAGGACTTAAAGGATCTGTCGCTACCATCAGTCAGATAAAACAGCACACCTTCAGGGGTCTGTTTTGGCAGCAAAAAAACAAAACAAAACATTTGTTGTGTTTTCTCTGCACTCTCTCAGTTACAAATAGGGTTTAAAACATTTGCCAATTGCTGCATTCTGTTTTACAATTTCCACAGAGTCACAACTTTGTTGGCAAAGAGTTCGTGCCTTCCTACACAGCACACCCAGAACCGGTCGCAGCAAGCTGCAGGCTTGAAGAACATTTCCGAACCACATTTCTTGTTTGGAAGTGTCTGAGATAATACTGTATACCAAGCTCATACTTATGTTTTCTTACTGGCATGTGGCTAGTAAGAAAAGATTAGCTCCAAGACACCCACAGTATTCACCCTGCACCAAGCTCTAATTACAGCTTTTGGCTGTCAGTGAAGACATCTGACAAAAAATATTTTGAAAGCTACTAACACCCATGACAGCTCATATAGCAACATTAATCAACTTTGATGCACCTTCATACCTATTTCAGGACAGCTCATTACTTTCCATGCTTCTTCAAATCATTTTTTTAATGTTTCAAATGTTTGTAAGATTTCTGTGATGTGTGAGAACCTTGATAGTTGCATTCTCAAACATAAATCGTGTAACCATAAACGAATAACTTTGAGATTCTGAAGGGTCTTTGCTTTTCAGATGCCAGTGAGAAGTTAAACTCTGAGGTGGAGGTGTTACTGGCCTTTAAAGAAAATGCCTCTGCTCCCCTGTTGTGGGAAGTTATTAACTCAAGTGTACGATCTACTGTACAATATAAAGCGCCTTGAGGCGACTGTTGTTGTGATTTGGCGCTATATAAATAAAATTGAATTGAATTGAATTGAAGTGTGTGAGAAGAAGCTCCAGTCACTCTACTGAACATGCCAGCAGTGCTGAGCTAGAGTGTCAAGATGTGTATAAGTTTCAAATTAAAAGGGACCTATTAATCATTATTTCCATCTCTCCATAGCTCCTCAGTTCATCCTCTCGCTCAAACAAGCTGTTTAAAGTTCATGCTCTGCCAACAATTTAATCACTACTAAACATTTTGGAGTCTCATAAGTACTTAAGTTGATTATGTAAACTGGCTGAAAGAAACATGTTTTCAAAAAGAGCTGTGGGTCTTGTGAAAACCCACTTCTGTCAGACACCAACCTCCATGGCTGAAAAACAATCGTGACAAAAACTGCAATTCCCACTTGCTCAAGTAACACATTACTGTACTGAATTCAGTAACCAAAACTGATTAAATCAGACACTTGTGTTCAATTCATGCACAGGTCTGCAAGTTTTATTCTTATTGCACAAAAAGACACGGATGTGAAGCGGAAATCGGCACCCAAGCCGGAAACAGCTATCAACTGCTGACATCAGCTCTTCCAAGTATGTGCAAAGACAGAATGCCAACACAAGGCTAGTAGTGAGGAACCTCAGATCCACCTGTTTTAGCAGGTAACCAAAGCATCTGATGAGCTGTGTGGCTTGTAGAATTGTAGCATGCATTTGAGCCTGTACCTGTTTCTTCAATAGAGCCATTGTAGCCCCATTTTTCAGAGTGCTCTTTGGGCTGGTTTCCACTTTTGCTGTTCATATTAAACAGTAAAACTGTCCTCACTGGTACAGTGATTTGTGTCAGCGTGTGGGATTCTAACCAGAAAATTCATCTTACGCTATGTTACCCAGTAACTGAACTATTTTCTTTTTGAGTAATGACTCCAACAATGTTGACTATCATAGGCCACAGACTATACCTGTTATATACATCAGCCAACATTATTATGTGTACTGTATGTATGTCTCTCTGTTTATGCCTCACCGCCACTTTGTGGTCGCCGCTCTCACCTCGGTGAACTATGGCGCGTGACAAGAGTGAAACACAGCTGCTGGCATGTGCTTTGGTGTTGTCATGCACCTCTGGATTTAACATGACTGGGTTGGACCCTCACGTGTATGTGCGGGTCTGTGATTCAATGACATATCAGTGGTGCAGCACAGAGATTCTGTGATGGCAGAGCAACAGTGAGAACAGATGAGCTGTTTCTTTAGAAATCTCTTCATGTTTTCACTTCTACTCTGATTCTATTATTGATGCTTTGATTTTTTTTTCTGAATTGCACCACCGATGGCACAGGAGTGCCATCGGTGGTGCAAGAATGGTGAAAGATGGTGAAAGAATGGGTCGCTCTCAGCACCTCAGCAAATTCTGGTGTGGTACCGTACAGTGGTGACATTATATCGTTACTAAATATTCCACAGTCAACTGTTAGTGGGATTATAAAAAAGAAGAATTGATTGGGAATGACAGCAACTCGTCCACAAAGTGGTAGGCCATGTAAAATCACAGAGTGGCGTCAGCGGATTCTGAGACTCAGGGTTCACCAACCTTCCGCAGTCAATCACTCCAAACTTCACGTGGCCTTCAGATTAGCTCGAGAACAGTGTGTAGAGAGCTTCATGGAATCGATTTCCATTGCCGAGCATCTGCATCACCAAGCAAAATGCAAAGCATCAGATGCAGTGGACTGCAGTGGAGATATGTTCTCTGGAATGATCTGTCTGGCAATCCAATGGATGAGTCTAGGTTTGAGAGGGGAGCGGTACTTGTCGGACTGCATTGAGCCAAGTGTACAGTTTGGGGGGATTATGATGTGGGGTTGTTTTTAAGGAGGAGCCCCTTAGTTGCAGTGAAAAGAACCAAGACATTTTGGACACATTTGGCACACTCCCAACTTTGTGGGAACAGTTTGGGGATGGCCTCTTCCTGTTCCAATGTGACTGCACACCAGTACACAAAGAAAGGTCCATAAAGACATTGATGAGCTAGTTAGGTGTTGAAGAACTTGACTGGCCTGCACACAGTCCTAACTTCAACACAACAGAACACCTTTGGAATCCTGAGACACATCAGTGTCTGACCTCATAAATGCATTTCTGGAAGAATCATCAAAAATTCCCATAGACACACTCCTAAACATTGTGGAAAGCCTTCCCAGAAGAGCTACAGCTGTAGCTCTTCTGGGAAGTGTTGTGTGCATATGTGTGCTGTATAGAAAAGGGATTTAAAAAATGTGTGAAACAGTTGGACCATCTACTGAAAACTGTAGCTTCTCTCCCTTGCCAGCAAAATTCCCTCCATTGCATTACAGAGCCTGAAGATTCCTTCACTGCAGAGGTTTTTCCTACATTTTGCCATCTAAGGAATAAAGCTCTCCAGCCTCATCTGATTCTTAGATTAAATTAACTGACAGCACAAAGATTAAAACAGAAGTGCCAAGCTGCCAACAAAAACCCTCATTCATTCATTCATTCATTCATTCATTCATTCATCAATTTGGTTATAGGTGGCTGCTCACAGTAAATAGAAGATTATTCTGTCGAGCTCACAGGATCAACACTGTAGGAAATCATTACTCTCTCGGCTTGTACCAAGCTTGGAAACGACTCTTTAAAGCAGCAGAGCATAAACAGCTGCTCTTTATCAGCTCGCCTTCAGCCTTGTCTTCCCCTTTGTTTGAATATTAAACACACACACACACACACACACACACACACACACACACACACACACACACACACACACACACCTGTTTTATGCCCTGGCTTCCTTCTCCTTTCTTTTTTTTTCCATCATCAATCTTAATTTCCATTAAAAACTCCAGATCAGGTTGCTTTGCAGGTCTGAGCCAGCACTGTGAAATTATTTTAACTGTAATCACTGAACTAAGTGATTATCTCTCTTTCCCCCCATCTGAAGTCCATAGTTCGTTAGCAGCAGTTAATATTAACACAGGCACACATTCAGCCGGCACATTCTCAAATGAACCATTCTCCCCTTCGTTAAATATTCAGCACGGTGTCCCGCAGATCATCTCACATCCTCCAAATCTCAATTTCAAAGACAACTGTCTGCCAGAGTCGAGGGCGTCCCGTGTAGGTCTCACTCAGTTCTGTGTCCTTCCTTCAAACAACAGAGCATCCTAACTGCATTTTAGTTTAATCAAGTAACCATGTGATCTTTTTTTTTTTTTGCAGTTTGGCAGTCACCAAATCAAAGCGCACACTCCACGATCCCATCTTTTTGTTAACTTGATTGAGAAATGTTATCCTTAAACAGACTGATAGGACATTGTGTTCTCTGGCTTAAGAGAACTTTACTGTTTCTCTGACTTACCTAGTATAGCCAGCACAGTGTTGTCTTTCAGGACCTCCATGGACCCTGAGCAGACGAAATAGATGGCCTGCAAGGCGTCTCCCTGCCGGATGAGGAACTCCCCTGGAGCGCAGAAGGAGGTCTTGATGATGAGGGAGAGGGAACGCAGGCAGCCCCTGCTAGCTGACTCAAACAGAGGCAGCTGGAGCAGCTCCTTGTTTAGGTGCATGGCGATATCAGCCCTCAGCTCATCTGGGAAGTCCTTCAGAAGCTGTAAAGTGAAAGTTCACGCTGAACAGCTGGTCTTTACTTTAAAACAGGCTTCCACATAGTTTTATACAAAAAATTACCCTTTGACGGAGACCTAAATAGCCTCTCCAAATGTAAAAATGTGATAACCCCACAGAGAGTTTAAAGTACCCAGTGGGCCTCTCAAATCACATGCACGATCAGAGAAGCTTGTAAGACATGCTGAAATAATCTAGGACTACTTTTTTCTTCTTTTTTTTTTTACATTATTCAGGGTTGCTAGTGGTATATCAGGCCCTTCAGTTTAGCATTTTTACTTGCCTCAGGCACATCTTTTCAGGCTGCAACGTATAAATAGATCATTTCAATAAGCCTGATTTATTTATAATTGAGAAAATCTTAAAATTAGAGTCAGAAAAAAAGTTCCAGATTTGACACCTTTTTCTAAAAGCACTGGTGACCTCTATGCTATTCAGTTTCTGTAGCTCACAGCTTTACCACTGACGTGTTAAAGTGTCGCTTAGGTGTAAGAACTGGGAGGTGAGCAGGCAAACTTCTCAGGGACAATGTATAAAAATGGTTGTAATTCTTATGCAATTCTTGCTAAATTTGATGTAAAAACCTGTTCATTTCAAGCTGAAAGTCTGCACTTAAATCAGTTTGATTTAAAATCCACTCTGGTGGAGTATAAGAGGCTACACCACAAAAAACTGTGTTTTTGTGCAAGAAATGATTTGACCTAATTGTATTCTCAGAGAAGGCTTTCATCTTAAGTTGTACATTGGACCCTGTTCTCAACTCAGGCTGTAGATAAAACTTCCAGCAGACAACAAGACTGGTAGTGCTGAACTCTGGACACTGGTTACTCTGAACTGTGAAGCTGTTTAGTGGAGTGCATCTTTAAGCTTTCACTCTGGAGAACAGGTCTTTAAACCCTGTGTAAGCAGTGCAACATAAACAGCAGTTTTAAATCACTTATGCACACGCTCTTCTCACCTCACTAACGTCGATCCCGTTGTTGACCGACCACATAGTTTGGAAACACTCCAGCATGCGCTGCTCCAAAGCCTTGGGCAACCGATGGACTCTGATGAAGTCCTTCAGGTCCTTGGTGCGGGTGTGGTAAAGCGAGCGGCGCGAGTACATCCTCTGGATGATGGCCGTCACATTGCCAAACACAACTGCATGCATCAGTGCTGGACACAGAGGAAAGGTTTCTTTATTGTTCTCTGTGTGCTTCTAGTTTGATACAGAATTAATTACTGCGGCTCAATTGGCTTCTTTCTAGAAGAGACCTCAGGAAAGTCCCACAATACTTCTGCACAGCAGGAAGCTTCATGGGACATCTTTATAAGCCCTGAGAAGTTAAAAAGCACAGGGCTTAAAATGACTTAGCTGCTCTAAAACCACTGTGAAGCACTGCCTCAAGTAGATTACGGTTTTCACAGAATGTCAGTAACACACTGCTGAAAAATAATCCCACTGTTCAGTAAACCTTTTATTTCTAATCAACAACAACTAAATTATTATTCCAAACAAACCCCAAAACAGCTCCGACCCCAGTGTGAGCATATTTGCTCAACAGTGCCACACACACAGGTTTGGTCTTAATGTGAACACAGCTAACCAGCAGCCATCCCCAAAGACTGGAATCGTTTCATAATGCACTTTTCCTGAGGGAACTACACAGCAGTTTCTCTTCCTAAAAGCAGTTTGAAAAGCTGCTGAAACAGCAGTCAGGCCATGGGGACACTTACAAGGTCCACTGACAGCCAGACTAATGGCTTCATTTTATAAAGAACTGTGGTTTTTAAAATGGTGAATTGCCTCTAAGTTATAGCACATAGTATCTCTGTGCAGCAGCTTACCACGAGAGAACATTAAACTATGTTTAAGGAAAACATTTACAGAGATTAATGAAGCCGTTGTCTCATCTCACTGCTGTTACATTCAATCTAACAGCAATCTCCTTTAATAAAGGAATATATACATATCACGGTGGATGCAGCGTTATTAAGAATCTGTCATGGTGCTGGGTCGTTGACCCAGCATTTTGTGTTTTGCATTATGTTTATTATTATTAGCTGATCTGATGTTTAATTTCTTCATAGTTATCTCTATTAGTATGTAGGTTTCATTCTCAGGGTTTCCAGTTCTAGGTTTATTTCCTGTGTCGTTCCCCTGGTGCTTTGTTCGTGTCCCAGAGTTTGTGTTTGTGAATTTCCTGTTTTACTTTGAAAGTCTGTGTCTGTTATCACTGTGTCGGCTTGTGTCTTCCTGTCGTCTTGTGAATTAGGATCAGCTGTGCTTCCCTCCTGTGTGTCATTACCTGATTACCCTGTGTGTACATATAATGGGTGTCGGTCTGTGCTCCTTGTCGGCTCTTCTGCGTTTCATGTTGTTTTGTTCCTTGGTCTGCGGCTCTCTGCCTTTCACCCCGTTTCGTTATGATTTCAGGTTTGCTCTTTAGTTTTCCCAGTTTAGGTTTTTTCAGTAACTTCTCATGCCTCATTGCCCGTTTTTTGTCACTCTGCCACTTTGTAAATAAACGTCACTCATATCATCAGTCTTTTGCCTGCATTTTGGGTCCTTTTCCTCCAACGCCACATGGCTCGCCCCGGCAGCCATGACAGAATCAGTGCAATATACACATAAAACATACACAAAATAGTTATTTATACAAGAGACCAACTATACACAAATCCCATGAAACATACAAACAAACATCTGTCATCCACGCTCTTCCACTTGGCGGGGTAGATAGAAGAAGTTGCTGACATCCAGAAACCCTACCAGTGGCTGGACAAAGCTTCACTGAAAGACAGCACAGAGGCACTACTCATGGGAGAGCACAGCAGCAACCTCTAAGAACAAGATCCATAGTGGCAGGGCTCTATCACACCAGGCAAGACCCCAGGTGCAGGCTTTGCAAAGATGCCCCTGAGACAATCGAGCACATAACAGGGTACAGGATGCTAGCAGGCAGGGAATACATGCTATAACCAAGTGGCTGACATATTATACAGGAACATGTGAGCTGAGTAAGGCCTGGAAGTCCAGAGGCCAAAATGGAATTTGCCCTCTAGGGTGGTCGAGAATAACCAAGTTAAAACGCTGTAGGACTTTCAGATACAGACAGAGAAACTGGTAATGCTAACCAACAGGACAATTATAGTGGTGGACAAGCAGAGGACGAGGGCTGTAGTGATAGATGTGGCTATAACAAGTGATAACAACAGGAACAAGGAACATGAGAAGCTTGAGAAATACCAAGGGCTGAGAGGAACTAGAGAAGATGAAGGTGAAGGCAACAGTGATCTCCGAGTTACTCAGGGCAGTGACCCCCAAACTGAGCAAGTAGCTCTTCTGGACACAGATCTCGGGAACGACATCAGAGATCTGTGTCCAGAAGAGCGCAGTCCTAGGAGCAGTAACAATACTGTACAGGACTCCTAGGCCTCTGGTAGAGGACCCAAGTTTGAAGGATAAAGATCGCCTGCAGATCGAAAGGGTATTTTTTTTTATATAGTCAGTTTTTCCTGATTGTTTATAGACATGTCCTACTTTGTCAATAGCAAAGATAGGCAAAGTAAGGCGGTAAATAGCAAGGCAGATTTATGTTACTGTAGCCAGATTGAGAAGTTATGACATTTCCATAATCAGCAAAACGCACACATTAACCTGCCATCCCCCTTTCCATCACACAGGGAGAAAGTGAAAATAAGAATGAACAAATGCCTACTTGTTGTTGCAACAAACAGTGGTGGAAAAAGTACTTTGATGATCTGATAGTAGCTAAAAATCCCTGTAAAGCTTACCTGCCATCCAAGAGATAAATGCAGACATCATTGGTTCAGAGGGACATCTTTATTCACATGTACACTTAAATTAGCCTTTGTTAAAGTTACAGTGTTGCTTTCACTTGACTGAGAAATAGAGATTTAATTTTTCTTTCTTGGAGGATGACTGTTGGACACAGATTCTATCGGTTGTCTGCAGAATGTGTTTTCCCACCTATTAGCTGCGTGTGTGTGTCTGTATATGGCTTTCAGTATTTATTTGCACAACTGCATGTGAGTAGTTATGGTTAATGTCAATGTTTAACTCACTAAAAAAGAAATATGTGTTTGTGTGTGTGTGTGTGTGTCTGAGACATCTCCACACATTATTGTGTCCTCTGCCCATAAATTGCTGCATTTCTCTCGTGATAACCTTTCCAGTGACTCCATTTCTTTCTCAATTCTTCATTTATTGCTCTCTTTGTGAACATTCAGTTCTCTTCATTGCGGCCCAAGAGACACGCATAAGAACACAGAGTTTAAACAAGTAGCACACTGAGTCGAACACATCTTTCATCTGTGATTAAGCTAGAAAAGCTACACTATTGAGCCCATGTGCAACTGTTCAACAGGCTCAAACAAAAATGGAATCGAGAATAAGAAAGGCACAAAAATGGTAAAAGGTCATCAGAAAAATAGTAACTGCAGTAACAAAAGACAACAACATAATAACACCAAGGAGTAAATTTAAGATTATATTTAAAGTATTTTGTGAGTAAAAGAGTTTATAAGTAATCTGCAACCTGTACTTTGACAACTTTTTCAAGATCTTTCCATATTACAAAGGTTATACATGAAAAAATAAATGCATCACAATCAAGCAGGCTCCAGAAGTGCCAAAAACTGCAGTTCCTATAATGGCCACTAGAGTCACGAGTGGGTGATTTTTGATATGCCAGTGATTTTCAAACTAGTGTATTTTGAATTATTTTTCTTTTTTGGTTCATGAAGGATATGGATTTTTTTGGTGTGGTGCATAACCTGTTGTTTGACTTATGGAGTAAACCAAGCCAGGAAACATACTTTTAGCTAGCTAAATTGACATAGTTTTAAATACAGTGAATTCCAAATATTCCTTGTAACACAGCTAGCAGCTAATGACAGTGCTAGATGGCGCTTTAAATCCTAGCTAAAAAGAAAAAAGAGATAAAGAAAACAAAAATAAAAATAAACAAGCAGGGGCTTGCTAAAATGTCAAAACTCATGGCTTCAAAACAGCAGCAGCCACACTTACAGTTTATGTACTGAGTACAGAGTGAAGCTCCTTTGGATCTTTGCCAACACAAGGTCATAATCTACAGGCTGCTACTAATCATCAGTGTTTTGTTAAAGCTTGAACAATGTACAATTACAGCAACTAGAAATCAAGGTTGTGTGATTGTTAATCTAAAATCATTTCATTTTATTTAGCAGCTACACATCAACAGACAAAGAGTAAGAGACAGTCATTGCAATAGCTCACGACGAAAAGGCAAAAAATCCTCATAAATCATAAATTTAGCAAGTGTTAGAAATATTTACGCACCAACACTTGTTTCTTTGAATCATTTTTCATCTAAATCTTCTCAGTAGTTTTAATAGAACAACAAAAGAATTTCATGGCCAAGTAAGTAATGAAACCTTTCAATCGGGAAAATGAGAGTAATGAGACAGTGAGTGAGAGGATTTGCATACAAGTTTGATCATCTATTATGTTTTACAAAAAAAAGAGAAACACTTTTGAAACCAGAGATGGAACAAAATGTGTGCAGCTGTTTGTTTATGACTCACCCACACCCGATAAAGAGCTGAATGAGTACTTCAGACTGAGAGGAGAATAAGAGGAAGCACTAAGATGCTTGCACACATTCCTTACCTCCGATGAGCATGGTGCAGATGGAGAAGATCTTCTCTGAGTCTGTGTTGGCTGACACATTTCCAAACCCCACACTGGTCAGACTGCTCAGAGCAAAGTAGAGAGAGGTCACGTAGCTGCTGCGCATTGATGGACCGCCGTCCAGCATGCCGAAACTCCCACTCCCACTAGCTGTCCCAGATGCAGCCTCGCCCCCTGAAACATTCCCGTGATACTGGCTAGAATTCCAGGTTCCTTGCCCTGCGACCTCTGACCCAGAAACGTTCCACTGACTGCTGTTGGCTGAAATGCTGCTGACCGTGGTGGGGAACAGCGTTGTCAGGGAAGCAGGGAAATACGGGGTGCCCAGACGTTTGGCCAGCTCATGGAGCCAACCTGAGACAAAGAATGAGAAAATACAATGAATTATGAAAATCTTTTTATTCATCTCAGCTGCACTCAGCTGATATCTTTATCACGTAGGATAACTGAAATAGAATTAATCATTCTGTTACACTTTAAAAGTACAAAACTAGACGTTGTTCTAGGGATGTACTGCACCACTGTACAGTACATCCCGTACGGTCCACCTTCTACTTTTCCTGAGCATTTCTAGTATGAAGTCATATACTTGCTGTACTTGAACTCTTATTTAAATCTGTATTTATACATCAACTACAATGAAACTGACTTTTATGTAGAGAAAAATTACTCTGAAGTTGTTCTACAATTTGTAAATGCACTTTGTTGCAAATTGCTGAAATTCTGCCCATTTTTAATTAATAGAAACTCTGTATTTCTAACTTTTTTTATACACATATTACAGACATGTTGCCAGTTAACCTATTTAATTGCAAAATGGTCCTTCAGCTGTTGGGCTTTTTTTGTTTGTTTTTTTGTTTGTTTTTTTTAACTTTTCCAGCCATTTGTTGTCCCTGTCCCAACTTTTTTTAAGAACTGTTAATGCCGTCAAAAGAGATATTTTAACGATTTAGTAAAATGTCTGTGTTGGACACAGACATAGTTATAGTTCACACAGCACTAATATATATATACATATTCCCTATTAGACTCATCAGTGTACAAGAAAATGAGCAGACCATTACTTACACAAGCCTAGACAGATGACAACTTATGACTTGCTTATTGTGTGAGTAATATGAGTGGTGCCTTTCTGGTGGAAGCAAAAGTTTTCAAGTATAGCTTATCACCCTCTGTCCAAGGTCCTAATTTCCCCTCACCTTCTACCAGAGCTGACTGAAGTGACTGAACCGATCAATTCCATATATATATCTCAAGTTACCTGCGAGTGTTTGTCCAAACACATATAAATTAAATAAAACCATGACCCCCCAGTGCAGTGATGTGTAACTTTAAACAAAAACAACATCTGATTTCTCTGTGTTATCTGAATCAGAGTGAAAGTTGGAGTTTATTTTCCAAATGTCTCAAAAGCGACTCGGCTTCAAAGGCCAAAAGGAAGTAAAAGGAAGGAGGAAATTGATAAATGAATGAAAGGGGAAGGAGAAAGGAAGTGAAGGATAAATTATTGAAAAAAAAAAGCATTTGCAAGTGAATGAGTGGAACGGTGAAACCCAGCTGAGCTGCTGACAGCAGAATCGAAAGAAAGAAATACAGCAAGACAGGGAATATAAATAATACAACATGGATGCATCTATTCATTGATCTCTGGCAGCACACAAAATCACGAAAAGAAGCTTTGACCTCCTCTGTGTGTGTGTGTGTGTGTGTGTGTTGGTTGTCAGGCAGGGAGACCAGCCTGTCAGCGTAAATAAGCAGAAGTGACAATTGAGCTGTGAGAAGAGTCTCAGTGAGGCAGCTAAAACAACCACATTACAGGATTTAACACCTGAGTAGTTTCCTAATTACTTTGTCATTAGCACAACTTAACCTCTGCCAAACTGGGGGAGTGGCCCTCGCTAAGGCATTACTTTGCATGCATAAGTATTTTTACCACATGCACAAAGGATCATAGAAGCCATTACCATCATAAGCCTAGGTAGTGGACATCATATGACTTCCTTATTGTTGTGTTTATTGTAACCAATTGAGATGCATACAAGGACAAGTGTTTGTTTGTTTTTCAGACAAGATTCTGAATGAAAAATATGAGTGAAGCCTTTCTGGTGAAAACAAAAGTGTTCAAGTATAGCTTATCAGCCGCTGTCCAAGGTCCTGATTTCCCCTCACTTTCTACCAGAGCTGACGGAACTAGTGAGCTGTCTGTGGTCCTAAACATCTGTCTCCTACCCAGTCAAAAGCTGTCTTTCCACTCTGGGAACTTGATCCTTTTGGTGGGAACTTCATCCTTTCAATCTTGAGTCTTTTAAGCTGCAAGTTGGAGTGCAGCAGGACAGATTAGTTCCAGCACAGCACTCATCGTCCTTGGGCTATTCCATACGTTTTCCTTCTGCAACCACTATTAGCAGCTGCTCACCCTGGATGACCCCATGTCATGGAGATGCCCAGTCTGGCCATAACCATGTGGCCCTTGGTCAATGTCAAGCAACATCTGCAGACTGAGATCCACCGGGAGAGAATGACGGATCAAGTTAACACAAAAATGTTTTGTCTTATCACTGTGTGTAATTAAAGGAGTTACAGCGGGACAGATGTGATTTTTCTAGTGGCTGTTGAGACCATAGACAGTATAAAATATCATACAATAGGGTAAATGGACTGGTTCTTATATAGAGCACTTTATAAAGCATGCTTCATTCAAGTGCTTTCTATCTAACACTCACAAAGATTCATACTCTGATGCTGCATCAGAGAGCAACTTGGGCTTCAGTGTCTAGCCTGGAGACTGGAGCAGCCGGGGATTGAACCACCAACCGTCTGATTAGTAGATAACCTCCTGAGCCACAGCCACCCCAGAATAAAAAGACTGTTGGTTCCATACGCAGCATGTTATAGTTTAGGTATGGTATTCTGGTCTGAGACCTCATTACCAGAAGAGCAGAATGAGAAAGGGTAAATCATGGAAACTAACTGCTGGTGACAGCTCTGCAAGTACCTAATTGAAATTTTAGCACATTTAGTACAACATCCTGAAAGGGTGCAACATTTAGCTCCCATAGTAGGCAAAGGACCTAAATTAATGCATCACAACAAGCTTCTTCTAAAACCTATAGACTTCTCTAAAGCATATAGCATACTCTCTGTCAATCCACATCATCATCCTTGTTTTCTGTAAACTAGCTTTTGTTTGTGTGTGTGGTGACTGCTGCTCCAGCACATAAAGGTCAGACTGACAGACTCTGTCTGTCTGAATAGTCAGTGGAGAGGCTGATGACATGAACTGACCACAATGTTACTGTTTGTCCTTATGCTGAAAAGATAAGTGCAGGTAGGTTGAGAAAAATAGGGAGGAAGAAATGAGACTGCAAATAAGGGAAAATGAGGACAATACTAACCAGAGCAAGGTCCTTAGCCTCGAAAACCTGCCAGTTTGCAGCATTTTATACATAATGTCTGTTTGATGCTTAGAACAAAATGAAAGACACACACACGCACAACTCGATCTTTGCCCCCGGTCAGAGTTGGAAGAATTACAGTTTGATCCCCTTACCCTTGGAAACTGCCAGTCTATCTGTACATCTTCACAAGTTTATCAGATTGCAAGCCGGGGTTTCACGTCGCCTGCGGGATTCAAGTTTCTGTGTCTTATTAAAAGCATTGGTCGTGCTGAAAACGAAGGCACACGAGAGTCTTTCTTCTGCATAACTGCCTCTGTGCCTTTCTTTCTAATACAATATTACTGTTATTGCTTTGGAAAGGATAGGTATGTTATCACAGATCTGTCTTTGAAGCAAGACAAGTTAGGTGAGTGTTCAAATAGTTAAAGTTGAATGAGGATGAATTTCGATTTTTCTTTGTCATTACTGCAAAGTGGATAAACAGTGAGACAAGATCTTATTTAAATTTCCTTTTGGGAAGCCTAGAATAATCTCCTGAGGACAGTGCTTACAGTGTAATTGAGTAGAGCACAATTGTGATTATGTGTGTGAAACACGTAATGACAGTTAAAAACTTGTAATGTTACTGAAAGCTCTCCTCAAACAGGAAATGGGCCGTTAACTTGCTTCAGGGAGAATTTTTCCAGCCAGATTTACACCATCAAGTGAATATTATCATAAAAGCAGCTTCCCTGACTGAGATAAAGAATAAATATATTTTATCTTTCTTGTACAACGTTAAAATTAGAGGACTGTACGTCTGTACCAGGAGCTGGTTAGCCTAGTACAGAGACAGCTAGCCTGCCTCTGCCTACCAGATCTTTACCAAAGGCAACTGTCAATGGTTGGTGTTACAACCAGCTTTATGTAAAGGCTTAAGATGTGGGATGGCTGTGGCTCAGGAGGTAGAGCAGGTCATTTTCTAATGGGAAGATTGGTGGTTTGATCCATGGCTGCTCCAGTGTTCATCAGAGTGAAAAGGTTAGACAGAAAGCACTGAGACTGGAAAATGGACCGCTTCTTATACAGCGCTTTTTTCTCAACAACATACAACATGTCTAAATTACCAATTCATTTAGGCACTTTTTTTCTAAATTTAAATGCTTTCTGCCTAAGATTCACATATTCGTACAATGATGAACGCTTCGGGGGAAACTCTGGGTTGCAGACTGGAACAGCCAGGTGCTTTTGTGAATGATAAATGGACTGGTTCTTGTATAGTGCTGTTCTACTCTATCTGAGCACACAAAGCACTTTACACAACTTGCCTCATTCACAGCCATGCGCACAAGCACTTTTTTCTATGCTGTTTCTGACATTTACTTCATACTCTGGTGGATGCATCAGAGAGCAACATGGGGTTAGTATCTTGCCCAAGGATATTTGGCAGACTGGGATCAAACCGCCAACCTTCCAGTTAGTAGGTGAGCTTCTCTACCACCTGAGCCACTACTACATTACGTAGTGCTTGAGTAGAAAAGCACTGTATAACAACCAGTTTACCGTCTACAGATGCAGGAACAGTTCTTTACAATTACCAATATAGTTTGCTTTTTCATATCTCTGTTCGTCTGAATATACACCCATCTTTGAGCTTACTCATTTTGTTGCAGAAGCCTTTTTCCCTTTTAGTGTGTTCTGTTAATATTTTATTTTTAATACATGGCTGTAACATCACACCCTCAACTTACCATCAAAAGTATGTGTCAACAAATGCACACTAATGGAACAATTATTAAGTACACATTGCTAGTACTGGGTTGGACCACTTTTGCCTTGAGAACTTCCTTGTCTCTTCATGGCATAGGCTCAATAAGGACCTGGAGGTATTCCTCTGAGATTTTGGTTCATGTTGACATGATAGCATCACACAGTTGCTGCAGATTTCTTGGCTGCACATCCACTGAAATCTGGTGACTGGTGACATTTTCACAGTCAAGAAACGAGTCAAATTCGTGACTTGAACAGGGAGTTCATCCTCCAGTGTGGATGATTTTAAACAATTCAGTGATGTGAAAGACTTATGGCTGTTATGACAAGCACTTGTTTACGGTTCTTGCTACCAAGGGTGGCACAGTCAGTTATCAGTTATTATGTTTAAGGGGTAATTACTTTTTTTTACTTAGGGCCAGGTAGGTTTGGATAACTTTGCTTCCTTAATAAGTCATAATTTAAAACTGTATTTTGTATGCACTTGTGTTATCTTTGTGTAATATTAAAATTTGTTGGGTGATCTGTAACTGTGACAAATCTAGTAAAATACAAGAAATCAGGAAGAGCACCAATACATTTTTTCACAGCACTGCACGTTTCTAGAGTACAATCACTGTGGTAATCTCTGTGAAGTGTCTTTGCTTTGCTTTGTGTTCTTCATACAGCGACACTAAAAGTAAAATTGCATGTGGGTCCCCATTAGGATAAAGGATTGTGTCAATGTGTGGGACTCTACCCTTAGGTTCATATTGTTAACTAGTCATTATGTGACATACTGCATTATTATTTTTTAAGAAAAGTAACAAGTACTGTGTGATACATTGCGTTTTTTGAATAACGACCCCAACACTCACAGTCTAGTAACTAGTTGAAAAGGTCAGGAAGTCCAATGAAATTTAATAGAGTAGAAGTACAAAGTAATACAACACAGAAACATACACGTAACACAAAAATTTAACTTGAGTAAGGCAGTGATTGAGTAAATCTACACAGATGCTTTCTAGAGATGAAAAAAGGGCCAACTAACCTATATCTGACGAACCTTGGCTCTCAATCTCCCTTCGACCTATGAAGTACCAGACACACGCCATCCAGTGGGCCAACAGGGCGAACATGGACATCAGCAGAGTCAAGACCACAGCACTGTATTGTGAGTAACGTTCCAGCTTCTGCAGCAGCCGCAGCAACCGAAGAAGGCGAACTGTCTTCAACAGGTGGACGCCAAAGTACTGCACAGAGATACATGCAATCTCAGCGCTCTGACAATATTTCATTGACTGTATTTCTTAAATAAAAAGGATTCGTTAAGAAAGGTTGATACCCAGTAATGAGGGATACTGTATATAATACACATCATTTACTCAAACAGTTAGTAGTTTTATTCAAAATTAGAGCTTTAATGAATTCACTCACATGAAATCAAAAAATTTTCATCTCTATATACAAATATATATATACGTATATATATATATATATATATATATATATATATATATAATATGTACATATATATGTGTGTGTGTAATTACCTGTCAGTTCATCTTTTTTTGTTTGTGAGACATGCAGTGTGTGGACCGTCATGAGACATGTTTGTTGTTGATCTGGTGAATTCACATGGGAGCTTGTTACATTATGCATTCATTTTCCCTTTAAAAAAATGGCTCACTACCTTCACTGTGTTAGTGCCGAAAATGAATGGAAACTGAACATATGTCAATATTCAAATATTTAACTTCACTATTGGGGTTTAAATTATGTAGGCTGATTTGTCACACTGTTTGATTTGCGGTTCTGTTGGTGTGGTCACACACAAATGCCAACAGACAGAAACACACACACACACACACAGTAAGACATAGGGGACACTCACCACGCTGACATTGAAAGCATACAGCAGGTCAAAGGGCAGGGCGGCAATGAGATCAACAAAGAGCCAGGTGGTGACATAGTGGACGCAGATGGAGCGGGCGTCGTAGACGACCTGACCCGACGTGCTCACAAATGTAGTTCGAAAGTTCAGCACTATGTCTGCAGAGGACAATAACAACAGCAGTAATCAAGGGTCACTTAAATTACAGTGATGCATGGTAAACGCACAGCTACTTTTCAGCAAGTTATATACACACAGCATGCATGGGTTACTTTAAATAATAATAACAACACAGTATTAAGAAAAAATGTATTAACTAAAAGCTCTGTTCCCTTCTCTTCTGAGCAAAAATCACTTTTAATAGCACACAGTTCACAGTGGAGTTGAGAGGTAGTCCAGAATCAATGTGGCTCTATAGCCTCAAAATGTAAATGTCTTGGGGTAAAGATACTTTTTATGGTAGTTTTCATAATGTTTTTGAAATAAAAGTGTTGTTAAAACAGTTCGAGATGCTTCCATTACAGGGATATTTTGGTTTTCTCAAAGTTAACACACCAGATTCAGATAGTAATTAGTTATTTTACTTTTTAAAGGTACAGTGTGTAAAACATCACCACAATATGTCCGGTTTTTATACCCCTCACAGTTCAAGCGCATAATCCATCTACAGTGGCTAGTCAGCCGAGAGAGATCAAAGACATTAAATGCAGACTGTTCCTCTTAATAGCCACACCCAGCATTTCCTCATAACAGCCGTGGCCGGCTGGCATGTTTGTGTGTCAAAACATTTTTGCGCACACTATGTTTTACCATATATAAACAATATCATTACTTAGCAATAAATCAGTAATAAAAAAACAGACCAATATTTTGCAGTATTTTCTCAAGTTTATACCCAGTGTCACCTAAGAAACTCTGGCTGCTGTTCATCTGCAGTTAGTGTAGGCTGTCAGTCCGCTGTTACCTCGGGTGTTAATACACTGATTTACTGACCGATGAGGAGGCTGTAAAATGGGTAGATGAGTAACTGAAGCTCACCTCTCACTGATGAAGTGGCTATAATATTGTTGGACTTGGACGCTTAATAAATAAACTGTCCTGCAATGTGAGAATATAATCAGACTGTTTATTAGAGGGATCCATCCAGCTACTATAGGGCAGGAGGTGGGGTACACCCTGGGCAAATTGCCAGTCTGTTGCAGAGGTCTAAAAAAATAAAAACAGGATATAATTATTGCTTTTTTCCCCCCAATTTGGACAAATTATTCATAAGATATTTGTAAACGCTATGCTAATATGTAGGCGTGTGTGTCTAGAAGAAGGTGTAACAAAATATTTTAGCTATTTCAGCTCCATTCACTGCTTTTCACTGAGGTCTCACAAGTGTCCCTGGTGGACCCCCTGCTGAACTGTCACCAATTTCAGTGGATTGGTAATAATAGGAATTTGCTTGTCTAGATTGGCTAGGTGATTACTTAGTGCATCAAGCATTATCGGCTTCTCCTTAATTGAATGGACATCAGCAAAGTGCAATAGAAACCAGCTCACTCTCTCAGGGTAAGTGATTTTTTAGCTGTAGGGCTGTGGCATTTGAACAACCAAAAGAATTTCACAATGGCTTCTGATGACTTGTTTCCAGAAGAACCACAACATATAGCTAAACACAGCAACTCCACCACCCAGTCCTTCAAAGTATAATATGATCCTATTCAAAGAGGCAAGGCTGTTGAAGCTTGCTGAAAAAAACAAATGAGAAACAACAATGACAATAAAAAAAGACAAACACTCATGATTAGCTCTTCAATGTTTGCTCTATGATTTTTATTTTTCTGCATGGAGCATCCTTTGATGCCATTTTAATGTCGCTTTTTATTCTGATTAATAAAATTGTAATCTGAAATTACATGTAACACAGATACAGTGCATGTTGTTGTTAAAAGGGTTAAAATGTAACAACAAAACGATAAAACAACCAGCATGAATCTTACATACCCTTCTCTCCAACATATCTGGTTATATTAAAAGTATTAAGGAACGAAATGAATGAATAAAAGGTGTCCCGGCAGACTATTTCAATCCACTATTGTTTTCTGGCGAATGTATCAATAAATAGGCACGGCCTATTAGTCCTAATAAATGGGATATCGACTGACAGGAGTCAGACATTTAACTGCGGGTGGCTCGTGTAATTTCATTACGGAAGTTTATTGATGGAGAGCTTGTGTTCACTCTTTCCCATTAACACAAATCGTCCGCTGAAGAACACTCATGTAAGTTTCCTGCAGTTAGGGTGGACAAGACTGAGGACAAAGATGCCTGTTGTTTTCTGGGAAATGACTTAACAATCAGATGTAATGGCTTATTGTGGAATGGCTCATATCCTGCAACATGCATCATTAAAAACTTTAACAGAACATTTATAATGAGAACTTCTATTAGGAGTCACATGCCTATCAGACAAAGGCTGTTTGACTAACTTCCCATCAGTGGACAGTTAATATAATCAAAAAGAATTTTGCAACAATTACAGTGCCAGTAAAACTTTTTTTGCACACCCACTCATTCAGGCCATTTTCTTTTTGTTTCTAAACACCTAATGAGATTTCTTAAGCTGGGTCTAATGTGTTTTTCCTTATCTTGTGCCCTGTGCTGTTACAATTGTTCATATTGGACAAGGCCAGAGTTTCAAAAATGAGGCCAGTGAATGTTCAAGTATCCCAAAAGCTGAGGCTTCACTTTTATTTTCACATATTTTTTTTTTTCTCTTTGATTTTTATGAGAGAGCATAACCCCAATATGGTCGTCTCATGTGCACAGCTCTGAGTGTGTACACAGCACGCCCACCCACATTTGTTCAAACCCTCTGAGAGGGGGAAGAAATCTAGCTCAAAATGATGGCGCCTGATAGGTGGAGAAGCTTAAATGGCTTGTGTCAGAGATGGACTGTTAAGAGGTTGTGTTAGAGTATCAGAGGTGTCAAAAGTAGAAGTATAGACACATGTGTTAAAAAACAATAAAATAAAAGTGGATTTACTGATTCAACTTCTTTACTCAAGTAAAAGCGAAAAACTACAAGCTCTGAAATGTAGTGAACCTATTAAAGTAGCTCTTTGCAGGACAGCTGTTTTTATATGCAGCTAACTGAACCTTCATGCTATGCTAAGACTAATGTGGAACATTAAAAGAGAAAAGGAAGATTTGTAACAAAAGCTCAGCTACATTGTAGATGGGTTAGTTTGCCACACCTGAACAAGAAGGTGAGTGCAGTCAGGAGTTAAAGCTGAATGCAGCAGACGGTCGGTTGTAGTGGCTCAGAGTGTGGAAAAGAATTGCAACTCAAAATCATTTCTATTGTGGGCTCCAGTAGATTTTCTTAGTGTACAGCTGACCTGTGCTGCTGCTGCTACTCTGAGGTTTACTGCTCTTTATGGTGAACTGAATTTAATAAGATGTAAGCAGATGAGCTATCTTGGCTGATTTCCATCCTCTACACATGCACTATGCTGTTTATATGCTGCCTTTATACTAGACAGAATAAAGTTGGTTAAAAGGTGGAATTTAGTGAATTTAGTTTAAATTCATGTCAACTCACTCTGACGAAGAACACCTCAGCTGCTGTGCACCAGTGCATTACTGTAAACTGACCACAGTATGGCAAGCTAACCTGTTTATCCTGCACTAAACTGCAAAGTGTTTTCACCCAATCTTTGAATAACTGAAAGTTCAGTTTGTTTTGCAGGACATTTCACAATATTTAAAGCTCATATATCTGAGAAAATGAGGACATTATAAGCGTTAAATTTCCAGCTTTTCAAATGTGATATCTGCTGAGCTGATACCTGCCACTTCAAAGTGTTACTCCATTTATATCTCAGTTCGTCTGTAGAGGATGAACTGAAGGCCTGCACCAAGGCCCAGTAAAAGATAAATGTGAATAATGGTAAATGGACCGGTTCTTATATAGCGCTTTTCTACTCTTCTGAGCACTCAAAGCGCTTTACACAACTTGTGCATTCACCCATTCACACCAGCACATTTTT